>LPNX010826146.1:399917-473262 GCA_001517045.1 Pseudotsuga menziesii | reverse complement strand
CTAAAATTAAGCAATTCCCCCATAGGTGCATAAAGTAGTTTCCAAATCAGCTAAGGAGCTCACGAATTGGAAAAAGCACTTAGGCAAGATAAAAGGTGATGGAAGGAAAACTCATACATGTTTCATAGGAGAAAATAGTGGAGGATGTGGAGGACAAAAAACTTGTTAACCTCACCTAGTCAAACTTTCCCAATTGCCTTAAAGCACTGAAAAAGAAGGCAATAAAGCAGAAAAAGCAGAAGGGCACCTAGGAGGCCAGGAATAAAGCATAATTGATTCCTTGAGGTTTCCCAAGCACTTCATGAGTCAAAATAGGAAATTTTGACCACTATGGATAGGCAAATGACAACTTGCATAAGGTGGAATCATGAAACTAGGAAAATAAGACAAAAATGATTAATTTAATGTCTAAGGTAGCTAACTATGGGTTGATTATTCTAACATGTAGAAGCATCTACCATCGACATTTTTCAATGCACAGGAACACTACCTCATACACCAAGTTGAGGAGATTGAGTTGTGTGGACCTGTGCACTCAAGGTCCATGTGGATGGTTGAGAGGCACTTGAAATTTATGAAGGGTTTGGTGAGAGAACTAGCACATCATGATGGTTCTATGATGAAAGGATATATGGTATACCAAAACATGTTGTATGTTAGTGAATATCTTCCTATTTTAGCGTCAAAGCTCAATTTACGTCATTTGTGATTTGACTCCAATAACAAATTTGAAGGGGAGCAACTGAAGGGGAAAGGTATTTTGAGGAAGCTGAAAGGTAATTATTAGCTAGTGGATTTTTATTATATCCTTCATATTCTAATTGTATTTTCTAGTCATAATTTCTTCAATTAAGAGCATATACATCTTTGTTCAGGAGATTTACACCTTTCTTTGATTTTAATGGTTATTGTCATTAAATAGTTGGTCAAGAATGTGATGCAATTCATTTATACATCGTAAACAATCTTGACTGGATGAAGGTATGGATTGAACGATGTGCACAATTGGGTCATGGAATATCATGGGAAGGTGTGGCTTCATTGGTTAAAGAAACACAACGCAGTGGAGATAACAATCTAATAGAAAGGGAAATTGATTTGGTATATGGTGTAAAAGATAAAATGGAAAGTATATAATTAATCAAGAATCCCTCTAAATATTTTATTTTGCAAATTACTTATTGATGTACATGTTCTTTTTTTCCATGTATTGTTGCATAAGGACTGATTGGTTGTGTAATTTTTTCGTGTATTGCTTATTGCAGGTAAAACACCATAAGGCTATGGTCTGCAATGGAGGTAGATATCGGATCAAAAAACTAGATGAAACAAAGAAAACATCAGATTCTGGGGTTTTGGCTGTCTTTGAGGTTACCAATGTTTCATCTAGAACTGACAAACATCCAGAAGTCTGAAAAAAATGATACTATGGGTATTTGGAAGATATTATACAGTGTGACTTTAAATCCTTTAAGGTAATTCTATTCATTTTCAAATGGTACAGGTTATGATTGAATCAACGTGATCCCGATAGAACTATTATTGAACATGATAATGGATTTACCATGGTAAACACAAGGTTGTTTGAGCCAGGAACAGAGCCCTATGTTCTTCCAATCCAATGTGAACAAGTATTTTACTAAGAGATTCCAAGTAAAGCGGGCTGGTTGTTTGTTGTGAGACACGATCCAAGGGCAAGGCCGATAAAGTATAACCTAGATGATGGTAATGAAGAGGGTTCTCTAGAAGAAGAATATGATGACGAAGAGCATGATCAAATTGAGTTAGCTGACGATGATTATCCAACAAAATATGTCCAAGGAATAGTTGAATCAGATGATGTAGTAGACAATGCCGATGAATATTATTTCGATGATGACACGATGAGCGTAACTGATGATGACGACGATGATGATATGGACAATCCTTACAATTTTGACACAGATGATGATACAGATGGCACATCATCTTCATCATCATCATCATCATCATCATCATCATCATCATCATCATCATCATCATCACCATCATCATCACCATCATGGTCAGCATCATCATCTTCATCAACATCATAATCATCACCATCATCATCAACATCATCATCATCAACTTCATCACCATCATCTTCATCGTCATCATCATCATCACCACCATCATCATCTTCATCATCATTGTCATCCTCATCATCATTGTCATGATCAACATCATCATCATCTTCATCACCATCGTCATCATCATCATCATCATCAAGATGATCATCATCAACATAATCATCATCATCATCATAATCATGATCATCGTCATAATCATAATCATCGTCTTCATCAACATAATAATAATAATAATAATCATCATCATCATCATCATAATTGTCATCGTCTTCATCAACATCATAATCATCACCATCATCATCATCATTGTCATCGTCGACATCAACATCATAATATTCATCATCATTGCCATCATCATCATCATCATCATCGTCATTATCATCATCATCGTCATTTTCATTGTCATCCTCATGATGATGATAATCATCATCATCATCATCATCATCACAATCATTATCATCATCATCAGGATCATCATCATCATCATTGTCATCATCGTCATCAACATCATCATCATCATCAACAGCATCATCAACATCATCATCATCATCAACAACATCGTCATCATTGTCATCATCGACATGAACATCATAACCATAATCATCATCATCATCATCATCACCATGCTCACATGCTCACATGCTCAAATTTTCAATCATCCTTCAAAGATATATTTTCATTTATCCAAGATAGGGATGTGTCGTTATGTAGATGGTTCTTCCCTCATTAATGTGAAGGTTGTTTATTCAAGTTAGGATATAATAAAAATATCCTAATACTATTATGGAAATTTATATAATATAAAATAACATATAATAAAAATAAAATACATATAATATAAAATAATGTATAATAAAAATAAAAAACATATAATATATAATAATATATAATAGCAAATGACAAGTGTGTTTGGACATTGCTGCGACTCGTTTTGAATAGTTCAGTTCAATTTGGAGGTTTTTGTGACTTTGGGAGTAGGTCCGCTGGAGCACAGGGTTCAGAATTGGAGCTCACGGTTGATAATTGGAGGTCAAGGTTGAGAATTGGAGCTCACCGTTGATAATTGGAGCTCATGCTTGAGAATTGGAGCTGACGGTACAAATTTGGAGCACACGGTTCACGTTTTGGAGTTCCAGTTTTGGATTTCGAGCTCATGGTTCAACGGGTAAGCATCATGACCTCCTTTTTTTGGGCATGTTATGACAAGGGTTTTTTGTGCACGCTGTGATGTTTGATCCTTTGTGGGACAAGCTTGAATGCATACAGACCCTTCCTCATTTAGTGGGTTATTCAAGGATTCAATTTACAAACCTTCTTACCTTACAAATGAGAAACTCGTTGTTCAGGTCATGAACTTAGAATAGGGCTTCACACCTCACCCCCTCTCATATCTGTGAGTCACTATTATAGTGATCATTCATTTTGTAGCGAATTTATAGATGTAATTATGAAAATTATGTATTTTTGCACAAACATGCTTGATCAAAGAAGTACTTCGAAGAGACTGATTATCCCGACCTATCGAATGGTTAAAATAGAACTAGGAAATTGGGGCCCCTGACTACAACTAGTAAAACCCCTCTTAAGGTAAGGAAGGTCAAACTATCTTGTGGGAATAATAAGGGAATAAATACTTCCACAATGAGGAGGTCTTACTTCACAAGGAGGTATTAATTCACCAGACCAGTTCATCCTCATATTCAACTGGTAAGGTCAGATACTACGGGGAATAGAAGCCCTTAATCTTTTAGAAGGAAAGATAAATAAGGGGTAGGGGTTGAATTTCATGTTTCCAGCTCAGGCAAGTCATAAGGAAGGAAAGGAAAGTAATAAATAAAGTAATAAGGGGGTGCCAACCACCCGCCCCACCACAGGGTACCCATTCTAGCGGTGCCAATAAAGAGAAGGTCTTAAGGTAGAGAGCGGTACCATATGTAGGGAACGACCTTGGATCAATAAAAAATATACCATAGGGAACGGATATTCTCAAAGCCAGGACATTGAAAAACACACTAGTTTGGGAACAAAATTTTGGGAACAAAGAAGTTTAAATAAGTAGCGACTTTTAAAAAACCAAGGCAAAGAAAACAATTTCTTGGTTGGGGTAGTTATACACCTTAACAAGTTGGAGAATACAACAGAGACAACCATTATGGGAAGTGTCTAAGGTCGACAATTCAATGCCAAAACCCTCAAGAATTGGGGTTAGGAAAATTGGGGTGACAAACTAGGATGTGTGCCCAAAGCCCTGTTAATATCATCGTCAAACAAAAAATGTCCATGAGGACAGAGTTCAATAACTCTGTCCACATGAACTATATCTCACAAAAGATATGATTTAGGAATAAGCCCTTATTTTTCAAGTGTGAACTAATTATTTTCCAACTATGAATTAATTATTTGAGATCATATTAGACTCCTTAAGGATATAGAGCCATTGTACTGGCGTATAATGAGTAATGGGTTTTAAATTTAAGTTATGAAAAACAATAATGAATCCAATATAAATTTATTATAAAAGTAAAAGTATAGTATTTGGTTAGGATATTTTTATTACTGTATTCATAGTAATAATTTTTTTGTATTAAATCTATCAAAAGAAAGATGTGGATGGTGTCTTTAATAGTTGGGAATATTATTTACATTTAATTGTAATTTGTTTATAAGACTTATCATTATTCCATCGAGATGTTTCCTTTCAAGGTTGTGTATGTTAGGAATACACAACCTTTTGTATGGACGCTTTCAAACCTTTTCCAAGGCTCTAATACTAAAATTTAAGCATGTTATGGTCTAATTTCATCAAATTTATCTCTTGCCTCAACAAGAAGTTTTAGATTACCTACACTAACCTCATCTTTCAACATTTGCAACTCTTTCTTCATATTTTTGTTTTCTGCTTTAAAGGATCTGTTATGCTTATTTAAATTTTGAACTTGTTTATGTAATGGGAATATTCTCCTTAGCATCCATCTAACATCCATCAAAGCTTTTTTCATATAGGTCTAGACTTCCATCTACTTCAAACCTATGTTTTATGTCTTCTTCTTGCAACTGAACAATCATCAACTGGGCTTCTTTTAATGGTATATTTACCTTCTTCATCTCTAGATCATCACTCTATGTCTGTTAATATCGTTGTAATTTGGAGAGTTTTTTCTTCTTTGTTTGGATAGATTGCTCGAGTGGAGTCTCTGATGTATCTTCTTCCACATATTTTTTCCATTTCATTGCTAATCTAGTCCTATGTCTCTTAACCTCCACCCTTTCTTAAAAAAAGTCCAACTTTATTCCTTCCATTTTATTTTTACTCTTTTAAAATTTAGGTCTCTCCTCTATATCTAAAAAAACCCTAGGTTTTTTCTCCATATGAATCTTACCCTTTCTCTATTCCTCACTCGGGTCTTTTTCTCCATCATGCTCTTTGCTTGAGTAGTTGTTTTTTCTTTTGAGCTTGGAGTACATCTCCTTGCTGAAGGAATAACTAGCACCTCAGGATCATAACCAACAAGGAAAAGAAACATGTTATAATCCCTGCTCATTTTCCTAATCTCTTTAAGCACGACTAGTTTGATTAATCCAAAATGAAATAAACTATTGTTCTACCTTCTTAGGTTTCAGCTGCACCTATGTGCCATCTTTCCTAGACTTCTGTACAAATCAAAAGGGATGTCTAAAAATGTTTTTCCAATGAAATGTAACAACAATTTGAAGTGAAATTGATACACTGTGTCAAATATTCCTTCACATGTAAAAGAATTCCTTATGGAAAATAAAAGTTTCTCATATTTCTCTGATAGCCAAGCTTTGGGTATCCCATGAGTTAAATTTGATCCCTTGTGTTCTTCTTTATAAAATCATCATAATTTATCAACTGAAACTTAGCAGAAGTAGTAGAAGTATGACCCTCTAATGAGATCCATAATTTACTTAGACAATTACTAATTGCATAATACATATCTATTATAAAAAACTTTGCATGAATAATAAATTTAACTCTAATTATGAAATGTGTTAGTCAAGAAACTACTACCGCTCGTAGCAATAACAATTACAGACATGTAACAACAATAAAATAAACAATTTCAAGACTCTTGGTGAGTAACAACAACAGTTTCAACAAGTAACAACACTAGTTTTATCAAGTAATAACAACATTTTCAGCGAGTAGCAACAACAACATAAATTAGTTTAAAAATGCTAGTGAGTAACAGTAGCAGCAATGATTAGTTCGAAACTAATGCTTAATAAAAATATCCTAATACTATTATGGAAATTTATATAATATAAAATAACATATAATAAAAATAAAATACATATAATATAAAATAATAATAAAATACATATAATATATAATAATATATAATAAAAAATGACAAGTGTATTTGGACATTGTCGCTACTCATTTTCATTTTGCACAGTTCAATTCAATTTGGAGGTTTTTGTGAATTTGGGAGTAGGTCCAGTAGACATGGAAGAAAACTCTGTTGACCCGTGGCAGCAAGAGCTCAACATCTTCTCCTCACCGGAAATTATCGGTATACCGTCCCCAGACACAGTGCAGAACAAGCTGGAAAATTTGACAGCTGGAACTGAGAGTAGGGTTCCAGTTTCTCTGCCAGATGAAGAGCTCTTAGGTGTGTTCATAGCATGGACATTAAACCCGACCTTAAGAGGAGTCCCGTACTCATTATTCCACTCCATCCAACCTTCAAGTTTGACTAAATAAACTATTTCGATAATTGTGCCTACATATTCTTTGATGGGGCTTCAACCAATCAAATTGGAGGTATAGGTGTTCATCGTTTCATCACCCAGGACCACTATTTTTGCTTTAAATTGGGTGTTGGTCTGAGTACAAACACCATATTTGAACTAATTTCTTTATGGAATCTCCTTTATTGTGCTAAATCCATGGTCCTTCCCACTCTGCACATTCATGGTGACTCCACAACCATCATTAATTGGTTCAATAGAAGATCATAACTAACTTTACTTGCACTTGATGGTTGGTGTCAACGTATCCGTGATATGGAACCTTACTTCATCCAGCTAAAATAAGTTCACATATTCAAAGAACACAATACTAAGGCTGATAGCTTATCCAAAGAAGCATTAACCTTGTCCTCAGACCATTTTCAGTTTACTGAATTCATTGATGGTGAATGTACTGGTCAGGGCACTTTCCAACTTTTCTAGCCCTTAGAAATTGAGTCTTTTATGTGTTGTTTCTATTGAAATCCTTTGGATGATTGAGGTGGATGATCCCCTCATATTACTGATCTCTCTTATTTATTGCTTCTTTGGATTAGCTACTTCAGTATTAGACTTGAATTCTCAGTCGATTGAATGTTAGTGATGTGGATGTAGTCAATATTCCTAGATTAGAGGTGATACCTTTGAATGGTTGTCCAATATTCCTATGAAGTTGATCAATTGTATTCCTTAGGGATGCCTTAGGGTTGAAAATTAGTATGGGAAAACAAGTTAGTGTTTCCTTAGGGTTGAAAATTAATATGGGAAAACAAGCATCATCAAGACAAGCTAAAAGGAATAAATCAGCAAATATTACAGACTGATATAAATGTATTTAACGTGCCAAGTAGCCAGATCTGGAAATGTCTGCTTTTCACCACCACTAGGAAATATGCCTCTGAAGTGTTGGCTTATGCACTTCAGAGTAGCACAGAGGTTAAAACATCCACTCTAAAACTAAAATCATCTACAACATCACAAAATCATTCATGGGAAAACTAAAAACCACTTAAAGGAGATATCTTCTTTGAAGGAGATAGTCCATTAAAGGAGAACCTCCAGGTTTTGTATAGACATATATTGGCATAAATTGTAGTGTTATATGTGATGCATATGCATAACATATCGTCTCAAGCTTGAAAACGTTGAAAGGATAAAGTACAATGGCCACAAGCATACATTTGAAGCTTATGAAGCCTGCCCAATTCATGTTAGCAAAAGGTAATGCAAGCAATAAGTTAGAATGGAGACTTGTATGTAACCAAAAGAGGGGCATACATTAGACTTTTTAGGGCTACCAAATGCCCACACCTATTAACCAAAATCATTCTTGACAAGCTTTTTCTTTAACAAGTTATTGGATTACAAGTCTTTCCAACTTTTTTTTCTTATAATTCTTTCCACATTTTTTTGCTGGTATTTTGCTATGCTTATGCCAAATTTTTTTTTGGCCACGGTGCAGGTAGAACTAGACAGGTATTTGTCATACCTGTCTTCCTCCAGTGAAGGGATTTTGGGAAGGCTAGAGGAAAGTGAGACATCCAGTAGGTCTACATGGGCTAGATCAACTAGATCTCAGAAGATCAGAAGAAAATTCGACAAACGCATGAATTTTTTTCTCCAAGGAGGGGGGTCATCTTCCTATGATGATGAGACAGTGGGAGACATCGACATGCCCTTAAGGTACCAACACCTAGTGAAACAATGGGTGCCTAGCAATATTCCTAAAGTAAACACTGATTTTTGTGTGAATGAGAGGATATATAGAATTGCACCATCCTCATTGTATGGATTGGGCTTGTTTTGCATGGACGGCATAAAGGTTGGATACGGTAGATGTACAAAATTGATGGAGTATGTTGGAACCTGTTACAACTATAGTGATTGGATGCACTTGGTCCAATATACACGAAGTATGCGTAGATATGGGTTGTCATCGAATTATATACAACTGAAAGACAAATCTCAAAATAAAGGAGCAACGATGTACATGGATGGAAGGCCAAAAACAACTGGTAATATTGTGGGGTTTATAAATAGTACACAACCAAGGTCTACATTAAAGCAACCCAACTGCATATTCGAGTTGTGTGAAGGAAATTGTGTCTTTGTATGTGCAATTAAATCAATAGCTACTGGCGAAGAACTGCTTATTGATTACAATTTGAATCGTGTAGATACAAACAGTGTTATTATTGTTGTGGTACAACAAACAATTTAACCACCCTTTTATTAATTATTTTAACGTCTATAGGAATTTTTGTTAGCATATAATTGAAATTATCTACTTTTCATGTTTCCTTATGTAACTTTTAGCATGTTTTTTATGCAGGGTTCTCTCAGGGGCACCTCCATCTTCGTAGATGTTTGTGGACCCGAGTCAAGGCCACTAGGTATACATCGATATTGCCAATGTAATATTAAATTTTAGGATGGACATACATATACGTTGTTATGTATTTTAATTAGTATATTAGGTTCATTTTTATAATATTCTCGATTTTCCATGTAGAGTGTTGATCAGGGAAGCCAACCGGCTATTGATCAGCCGACTATAGCATCAGGGAAATAGCCAAACATGAATGCAATTCTCCATTTCAAATACTTTAAAATTGTAAACATGTCTATCGTGACGCATTATGTTTATTTTGCTATATATTCTTTCATTTTTATGGTTGCGTTCATGATGGTAATGTTGTCTACCTTTTTTACAGATTGACCTAGGAAACTCCCCAGTTGTTGATCAAACGACTAGAGACTTGAGGAAACCATATAACCTAAATGTAATTCCACATTCTAAATACTTCAAAAATGTACACATATAAAACATGTAGCATAGTGTTTATTTTTGTTTTTGTTTTGTATTTGTTAGCTTATACATATTGCGTTCATTGTGATAATGTTCTCTACTTTTTTGCAGGTGGCTGATCGAGGTAAATCCCCATCTGTTGATCAGATCACGCCCCTGGCTAGGCGTCAGGTAATCCTAGATGTAATACCTAATATAATTATTTGCGCACACTATATTTTCAAAGACTAAGCAATTTTTTATATATTTCAATTGCAGACGGGAGATTCCGTTTATGAAACGGCGTCTCAAAACTCTTTACAGAATGAGGTCTCTCGGTTGATGAGAGATAGTGAAATTAGAGAGTCTGTAGACCCGTTGAGGGTGCTACAAAGGACAAGGGAAAAACAAAATCAGGAACTGGTTCGTCTAACATTGGCAGTTCCACTAACAGAAGGGCTCGAACAAAGGATTCAATTATTGTTATAGCAACGTAAACAAGTGGATGTAAGTTATCGAATAAAAATGTAAATTCATTTATAAAAACTTTATAATATTTGATTTTATATGTTGTTGAACTTATAATACAATGGGTTTAATTTATAGCGTGTTATGGAGATTATCAGTGGTGGTCAAGGCAATGTTGGTCCCAGTGAACAAACCACTCCACGTACACCACATATTGCTCCCACATTGTCCACTGAACAATCGGCAACATGCTCTGCGACACCACCAAGGGCAGCGGAGGGTGCAGCAGATGTTGCCCCACCCACAACAGATGTTGCAGAAGAAAGGGTGGATGCAAGGCTAGATAGAGATGTGGAAGCATTTCCTAGATCTTCTCGTGTGACTAGCATTGGTTCAATAAAGTGTACATTTTTGGTGAATGAAGAACTGCTTCCAATAAATATAGAGAGGATTCCAGGTCATTATAGATTGTTTAATTTATTTTTTATAATTTGTGTCTAATATACCGATAATATTTTCTAATGTTGACTAATGATGGCAATAATGTTTTGCGGGAAACGATATATTTTATAAACACATGAATGATTTGTCCTTGGAGATCTTCGGGCCCACCATCCGCACAATGTGGAACAAACAACCAAAAGCTTTAAAGGATGATCAGACTAATCACTTGGTTAGTCTGTTCAAAAAAGATACCTTTGATACATCGAAGGTACTACAGAAGGCTGGAAAACATCTAAAGATTGTCCGAGACCAATATAGCGTTCACCTAGAAAAGAACCCTAGGCATGAGTGCCCTCCAATGATTCCATCTATGGAGTGGAAATCCATGGTGGAAGATGGAAAAGAGAAGGGCCTGAGAAAATCAGGAAAGATACCACCAAGTGGAACAGGGAGGTATGCAATTCATTCCAAAATGTAGTGGTAAGCCTTATTATTACTAGTTTTTATATCAATTTTGGTACATAGACTAATGTATTTAAAAAATTAATTAGGTTGTCGGACACATCTAAGGCCACAAAGGCAAGAATTGAAAAAATTGGCCAACACAAGATTGGGCCTAGTGGTTACTCCAACTTGGTGGCCCGATATGTAAGTATCGCAAAACCCGAATCCACATCCAGATATCATACAAATTATTATTTTTGTTTTGTTCTGACAAAAGGCTTTAAAATTAATGACATCATGCAAATATGAAGGCCGACCGGTTCAAAGAATTGCCCAGTGCGGATTACATGAAACTTGGCTTCGAACATGGCTTTGACGCCGTTGTTGAACACCGGAGAAGCTTGTCTGTGAATACTGCACGATCTTCTGTTGATTCATCTGGTGCCAAAGTATGTGAAAACTTTATAGTTTAATGATAATTTATTAATGCTCATGCAATTTGTTCCTTATAAATAAACTAACATAAATTATTTATTCCTTTTTGTGCAGGAAAGTAACTATCCCGTTCATGTCCAGGATGAAGTACATGACCAACCAAACTAAGATCATGCTTCTCATCCTGGTAATGAATTTATTAATGTGCTACTATTTTTTATAGCCCATTGCAGATGATGAATATTAATTATAATTCTACACAATTCAACTACAGAGCATGTAGCTGCAGATCATAACACGGAACAGGTTGGGCCAGTACGAGATAATGTTGAACATGTTGATGTGCACATGGCAGGTAAAAACACACATTCGTAATGTTTTTTTAATGAATTACTCGTATTTATCAAAATATAAATATATTAATGAAATATTTTGACATTATTGCAGAAATTAATTGCCCCTCACCTGAAGTTCAACCTTACGATCAGACTAGTAGGGATACCGATGATCAGATTCCTGAAGATGTGACTCTAACTAAATATTTAAAGAGAATAAAAGTAAAAATGAAGTGACTAAACAAATTTTGAGTAATTCTTATTTATAAAAAAAAATTAATGTTTTTTCCTCTATTTTATGAATGAATGCTTTACTGAATTGTTTACTGATATTTTTTTTCTTCCATTGACTAAATTAATGTTTTAATGAATGAGTTAATGAATGGTTTTTTCAGCTCTTGATTGATTGAATGGTTTAATGAATGTTATAAAGAATGATTTAAAGAAATCATTCTTCAACTATTGAGTGAAATAATTTGCATTGTAGACGCATTGTTATTTGCATTGTGAAATAGTGAAATAAATTGTTATTTGCAAGTATAGGCATTGGGTTTGGGGAGTTGAGAGTGATGTGAGGGGGGGAGGGGCCATAAGAGCTTTCACCTTCACATGGTTGGTCCTGTTTAGTAGAGAATACTAAATTATTCTTGAAACAAAAAGGAGCTCAATGAATGGTAAGGAATAATACATTAAAAAACATTTATTTATATATTTTTACTGTGTAATTTTCACTATTGCTATTTGACTCCTCCATTGGAACTTGTTACATATAGCGTTGAGAAACATTTCCATAGTTAAGAGGCAAGAAATGGAGTTTTGATTAGATCGATGGCCTTATATACATAGTATTTTTGGTTATCCATGTTTTATCAGGTGATATATTCTTACTAATTATAATTTTTTGCTTACATAATTTATGTTAGATCATTATATTTTAAATTCCTTGATTAAATTAAGCAATTGAGTGTCATTTAATGTTGCTTGAGGATTTTAAAGAAATCAGTTACTGTTGCTTGAGGATTTTAAAGAACTTAGTTACTTGAAGTGAACTAGTAAATGATAGATGTTATATAACATGTTTATATAAATGGTTGGGCATGATAGCTTCGGAGATAGATTGTTTGAATACTTGGTCAATTGTAGCAGGATGAATTTATTTTTGCAACACACTCATGTCTTCATTTTATGTTTTCAATATGATTTTGAACAAATAATGGCTTGTTTCTACATCATAAGTCCACATTCAATGTTTTCAAGATGCTTTTGAACAAAGAATGGCTTGTCTCTACATCATAAGTCCACATTCAACATCCTTTGCAGCAACAATTTTTATATACCGAAAAACTAACATTCATTCTTTACTTGTTTATGGATTTTGCAATCCTACAGATGCAAGATGTGGACAATGGTACACTGTTAAAGTGGACTCTTCAAAGGTTACCTTGGAAAATAGGGCAAATCTTCTTCAATGAGCTGAAGTTCATGCGTGTGCTTTTGATATAGAGACAACCAAGCTTCCTTTGAAGTTTCCTAATGCCGAATATGACATGATAATGATGATTTCACACATGGTGGATGGGCAAGGCTATCTTATTAAAAATAGAGAGGTAAAAACACTTGGCATTGTTTTATGCCCGTTGGTCAGCCTATCCTTTGTTTTGGGATTTCTTTCATCTATGTTTTGGGATTTTTATTGTTTGCAGATTGATGTTGCATTTATTGTTATGAACATCGTTGCTCTTCTTTAGTTTTCCAATTCTTTTTCATTTGTTTCCTGAGTGTGTAGGGGTGGGACATTGAAGACTTAGAGTACACTCCAAAACCAGAATTTGAAGGAAATTTCAAAGTAGCAAATGTGCCAAATGAGGTATATCTTCCATTTACTGTTTACCCTAAGACTATAATTCTGAAAAAAAAGTATTGATCCCTTGGAAGTTTGCTATGTTTTCCAGATAGAGCTTCTTAGGCAGTGGTTTAATCACATGCAAGAATTGAAGCCTAGGATTTATGTCATGTATAATGGAGATTTCTTTGATTGACCTTTCGTCGAACAATAGGCTAAGCACCATGGAATGAAAATGAGTGATGTATGTTAATTTTCTTATCTAATATACCGACATCTTATGCTTGCTGACTGTTGCTGGATTTTCGCTCAATTATATGTTTAATTGGAAAAGGAGTTTATTATTTAGTGTATTACAATGAATGTATTGATCCACAGAGTGGACATCTCAGGGCCCCAATGTATACTGTGTTCTTGAATCCTTTAGAATTTTTTCTCTACCTCTTAAAATTCCTGCATTGTTTTGCAACCAAGGATAGGTTTTTGACCATCATTATAAATTTTGACCCCTCTATTTTCTAGCCACTTCATTTAGCAAGAACAATCTGTGCTTACCTTGGTTGTTTGGAATTTGCAAGAGTGAAGTTAAATATCTACTATACATTATTAATAATGATTTAAGGTAACATACTCTGTTGTTTCTTTGTCTCTTTGCTATATGAAGTGGTTATGTATTTGTAGGATTCAATCTTATTCTATATCCCTTCCTTGAGAAAAGATAGACTATTCTAAAAGTATTGAATGCCTCTTGGTTAGCAAGTTTATTTCTATTATTTTTTTATCTTAGCTGTTTCCTTTGGTCCCCTCTGTTTAGAGACTCTATAGGTTCAGTGTCCTCCATCATCACTTATTAAGATTGGGGATGTAAAGCACTCTTTGCATGAGAGCTCTTTCTTATACAGGGAGAAACTTATGCAGATACTTATACAATTAGTACAATGCATCTGAAGGATAAACACAATTATTTAGACCCATTTCATCTTAATCATGTTATAAAAATACACCCTTTAGAACTTTAGTCAGGGACACAGACAGTGTATGGGGATTGCTTCATTCCACTTTCCAACTAATAGTCTCACCCAGAGAAGCACTGCATTGTGTTCAACTAGGAAAACTTGATTGCAAGCAACCTTTCTCTGACTCTCTCAAAATCCAAGTCACATAGGCCATTTCTAAGTGGGTAACTTGGAACATGTGAGCATGGGATTACATGAGATTTGTACATGTGGTTCACACTACCTGAGTTACTTGGAGAAGTGTGTAGGAAGAATTTGTGTTGTAATCACCTACCCTTAGCACATGTATTGTCTCTATTTAAGGAACATTCTCTTAAAGTATTCATGGATTGGTTAGATTGGATTTTGTCTTGTTAAGTGGTCCACTTGTAGACCTAGTACAGGGTTTTCTTGTAATTACTCTCTTCGTTATTCCATAAATAGAAAGGAGGGTACTTCTCTTGAGGATATTGGGTTTTCTATTTTGTGAAAAGTAAAGTTAAGAGTAAAGTAGTTGTGATAACTATATGTGCAAGGATGAAATATATACTTGACATAGAATCCTCTAGTTTGCTGCCAGCATTCCTTCAGTGGTCAAATTCTAGGCTGAAACCATGTGGCCGTAAGCGAAATCTTTGGATTTTTTTTAAAAAATCCATCAACAAGTGTTGCTTTTCCAACGTTCTTCTGACACTCTGCTAAACCTATCCGATGGTCATGTCATGATTTCGACACTTCCGCCCGTCGAATGACCGACGATTAAAGTGTCGAACTACATCAGAAGGCTGACTCTTCTAGTGTCGGAGTGCGTCGGCTTTCTAACGGTTTATACAATTTTGGTTGGCACTTCGGAAGGAAAAACGATTGAATATGCAACACAATGGTCTGTTGGATATTTTACCCACATTAGTAGACTGTCGAAGGTCCGATGTTACGCCACCGATTCCAAAAAAAAGTGCATGTGTCAAAAATGAGACAGAGAAGTGTCGAATTTCAGACATGCCAGGTGTCAGATTTTGGGTTGAAATTCTGTTGTGTGTTGACGTCGAAACTGGTTCTAGACTTGTCTGAAATTCTATGTGCTTCTATGATGAAAGACTATTAGGGTTTATAAACCCTAACAAGGAAAACTATTATAGTGTGGATACCTTAATGAAAATAATGATAGTTTTGGGATAGCTTCGCTTATGGTTTCCAAATATATATACATACATATCATAGATATACATATACATAAGAACTGTTTCAGTTGTCCAAATATTATGTACTTGGAGATTTGAATTTTAGCTTATATTCTCTTTATGATTGGGTAGATTCTAGCATTGGTTATGCATGCTAATTTGAGGTAATTTTGGGTTGAATTTGTTAAGTAAACTTTAATGGTGTTTATTTCTTTATATATCCTAAGTGAAAACCTTTGGATATGTCATCACGCACTTATGTACACCAAAAGAGAACATGTCGCTACCAAAGGAAGGATCAATAGGGATGACAAGATAGGAAGTGAGTGGGTAAGATAGGAAGGCAAGGAAGTGACCTTAGGCCATGATAGGTGGGTTAGAAGGCTATTAGGGCTTCCCTAAATAGGATATTACAATCAAGAAGTTAGGGTAGTTTAGGATGAGTTAGCAGTGTGTCTTATGGTTTCCTACTAGGTAGTATTACAGTCTAGTTTGATAGGCGGTCCTAGGGTTAGTAAAGGTTATAAAATGGAGAGGAAGGGCTATTGATATGGAAAAGGAAAGTCCAAAACACATGTAAGATGAAGATGAGCTATGTTTTACTTACTTCACTATGGTTTATAAAAGGAGTGCTCATGAAGCTCTAACCCTAGCTTATGTGAAGTAATCCATGCTTAAGCTTTGAAGTATTCCATTTGATTAGTCTATAAAGAATATGTGACATATGACTACAAATCCTAGGCATGCTCATATAAAAACAAAAAGGTACTTTATAAGATGCCACAAGAGATGGTTAGGTAGGGTTGGTTTTAGGGTTTCCCTCCTAGGTTTAGGGTTTCATCATTGATTCTAAACCCTAGGTTATGCATGCTAACCCCAAACCACTGTTTGGGTCAGGGTTTCCTCATTGATTATAAATCATAGGTTATGCATGATAAAATTTAAAATTCAACTACGGTTAGGGTTTCCTCATTGATTCTAAACCCTAGGTTATGCATTCTAACCCTTAAATCGTTAAAATTGCAACAAGTACAATAGATCATTAAAATTGCAAGTTCTCAATAGATCGTTATAGAAGACACATATTCATGAACTTGTTTCATTTTTTATTTGTCAAGGAAGAACATTTTTTATGGGACGTTATCATCATATCGTACAAAGTCAACCTCTTTTGCAACCGACATACATTGACATAGACCCCAATCAATCTAGTTTTCATGAAGATAGGACTGTCAAACTAAGAATGATTTCCAACCAAGTCAAAATGATTATGACACTCCAAAACACTAATTTCCATCTTGCCAAAATGAGTGTACAATCCCAAATGCAAGTACTAATGATAAACAAGAGTTGAAATGGCACTTTAAATTAGTGAAAGGTATCGTCAAAACAAAATTATTTCCAGCCAAGCATTTAGCATTATGATAGTCCTATATTTCACTTTTTAGCTTGTCAAGACAAAGGTACAATATTTTTAAGTAAACATTNAAGTGCCAAGTTTCCAAGCCAATGGGACTCTTAAACCAAATCAAATTTCCAGTCAAGTAAAATGTCTTATGACAGTCCAAGATGTAATTTCTAGTCAAGTAGGAATGATAAGAAGTATATTCACTTGTATTTTGATGACATAATGACTTGCAAGCAATTCAAGGCCTTTTCTAGTATTTCGCCAAGTTATGGATGTTTATATACCACTATCAAATTTGTTTAAGTATGGTTGGGAATTATTGTTTATATGAAATCCCTTTAGGGTGTCTTTGTGCCACTTTAAATTGGGTTATGGACAAATTTGAGGTAAGGCGTTAGTTAGTGGGTAATACAGGAATGAAAGGAAGTGAGTTAGTGGTGTTATAGGGTTTTCCAAAATGGATATTATAGTCATAGATATAGGGAGAGTCGTGGGGGTCTAATTAGTGTGGAAATGAAAGGAATAAGCACTACAACAAAACCCTGTTATTAGCGTCTCTTTTTTCTTCCTTTTTTGCATGTAGACCATCTTTCAATGTATTTTTTCTTCATTTTTTTGACAAAATGGTGCAATTTCATGGGTTGGTGCTATTTTAGGTATTTTTTGCGTCATTTTTCTAAATCTGGCACAAATTACAGCGTAATTTGAACCGAGTTTTGCACCTGGTTATGCGCCAGGTTTTGCATCAGGTTTTGCACCTAATTTTGTGCCTATTTTATACATCTACTCTTGTTACACCCTCTTTTACATCCATGTTTTCCTCCACTTTTACGCTCATGTTTTCACCCACTTTTGCATCTGTTTTTACATCCACTTCTGCTTCTTTTTTTGCATCCCTTCGTGCGCCAATTTTTGCATGAAAGTTTACATCCTATTTTGAGCCTAGTTTTTCATCTAGTTTTGTTTCACCCAATTTTGCATCCATTGTTTCGTCCACATTTTCATCCCTTTTTGCATCCCATTTTGCATCCATGTTTACGTATTTTTTTGCATCTACTATTGCATCCACTTTTTTGGCATCCCAATTCACACCCATTTTTACTCCTACTTTTACACCCACTTTTGCTTCAACTTTTGCATCCACGTTTGCATATTTTTTTGCATCCAATTTTTCATCAATTATTGCATCCCTTTATGGATTCTTTTTTGCATCCACTTTTGCATCGGGTTTTGCGTTGGGTTTTACATCTACTTTACATCTAGTTTTGCATCTACTTTTGTTCCATCCACTTTCACATCCAATTTTATATCCATGGATGCATCCACTTTTGCGCAACTTTTTTCATCATGTCTTGCTTCCACGATTGCATCATTTTTTGCATCCACTTTTGCATCTCCCTTTGCATCCATTTTTGGTGCACCCCATTATGTGCCCACTTTTGTGCCTACTTTTGGTGCATCCATGTTTGCATTCTTTTTTGCATCCATGTTTTTATCCACTTTTGCATCCATTTTTACACCTAGATGTTGAATATGAAAATGAGGATAATGATTATGATATTGAGGATGGATACAATGATGATGATAATGTTGTTGATAATGAGAAAAACAATGACAATGAGGAGGAGGAGGAGGAGCAGGAGGAGGATAATGACAATGACGACATTGGCAATGATTATGATGGCAATGAAATAAATGATGATGATGGTGATGATGACAATGACAATGATGATGAATACAGTGAGAATGATGATGTTGATCATCTTAAAAAATATTTTTTTATTTTTCATGCATAAATCGTATGTATCCTCCATGACCCTTTTCCACTAATCACATATTTTGGGTAGATGTTATTTCTTATGCCAAAGGTAATGATGAATAACTAATGAAAAGTTCAATAATCATGATAATGATGATATCAAGGAAAATGGCAATGATGATGACATGAATGATGATTATGCCGATGATGATGACTATTGTGATAATCATAATGACAATGACAAAGATTACGATGATCATCATCATCATCATCATTTCTATCATCGTCATCATCAAAAACATGAGCACTATCATTGTCATCTAGTTCATCATCGTCATCATTTAAAGAATATGGGATATGTTTACCATTTAAAGCATGCATAACAAGTGGGACGTGGTTACAATTTTAAGCATGCATAACTTATAACTATGATTGAGCACATTTTAATATTGGAGCTTGTAGTGAAACTGGGTTTATTGACATCTACCAACACTTTCTTATAAGGATCATCATCATCATCATCATCATCATCATCAGCAGCAGCAGCATCATCATCATCATCATCATCATCATCATCATCATCATCATCATCATCATCATTCATGTCATTCTCATTGTCATAGTAATTGTCATTGCCATCATTACTATCGTCATCATCATCCTCATCATATAATCACATCATTTTCAACTTCATCTTCATTGCCATCTTCATCATCATAATTATCTATATTATCATTCATCTCATCATCATATTCATCATTGCCATTGTCATCATCATCATCATGTAATCACATAATTGTGAATACCATTATCATCAAATCAGTTACATTTATTGTGTCCACTTTAGCACCCCAAATCAATTACATTTATATTCTCCTTATGCTAGGTTGTATAGGTGAAAAACTAGGTGGTTTATATCATGATGATACTAAAATGGACACAAAACGCTTTAACATACCAAATAAATTACATTTAAATTCTACTTGTGCTAGATTCATCATCCAAATCAAAAGTCCACGAGCTTTGTGTCTACCTACAGTCCAACATCAGAATCAATTAGATGGGACATCAAGAGTTCATTTAGAGAATCAAATAGATATGTTGATCGTCTTGTTGAATAATCTCAGATTGTTTTGAATCCTCCAAGAAATCCAATGTCACCTATTTTGAGACTGACTATGGATTTCAATGCTCCAAAGGAAATAAAGAAAAATTCTTTTGGATTTGCATGACCACATGAAGAGGTTTTTAGTTGAGAATAATCCAGAACATAATGAAAATAATATTGAAAAGAGAGTCGAGAGAAGGAATTCTAGTAGGCCTGCAAGTTCACTTCCTAGCCATCCTCGTAGCCATGATTCACAATCTGAATTAACCCCAAGGCCTCCACCAAAAGTTAATCCATTTTGCGATGCAAAACCAAGAGAAGAAGTGCTGAAAGGAAAGGGAATGGGTTATCAAAAGAAGGAATTCGATTTAGAACATCGTCGTGTGGAAAAGGTTAGTGTGTTGATTTAGATTGTGTGGAATGAGATGCGTGCTATTATTTTATTGGTTATCATTTTTGTTGCTTAACAGAATTGGTTTATGGGAATCTAAATTCATTCTTATCTGTAAAGATGACTATTAAGAAGTAATGTGTTGATATTGTTTTGTTTAATTTTAAATTTTTTGTTCTAAAATTATTATTGGTTGTAGCATATTTGGAAGAACATTTTTTTGGAACATTCTGGAAGTTTCATGGATAGGTTACAAATTAAAAGAGTATATATCCCATGATTAATTGCATTATTGTGAAATATTCAAGTCACCAATGCGACAAGCTCATTATGACATGTAATAGATTTTCTAATAAGTGTAGCCTTCCCCTATGTTCATGCGTTCTATATCTGTAGTTTCTCCTTCAAATATTAGATATCCTTATCCATGGGCTCTGTCAATGAGATGCAATTTCCTTTAGTAAATTGTATAGCCCCTCATGTATTCAATGGGTTATTTCAATAGTCTGTTAGTTCTATGTCTTGAATATCAGTTGTTTCTCGTTAAAAGCATCATCATGTCTTGAATTTTATACCATTATGTTCAACCTATCACACTTATCATGCTCATATTTCATTTGGCCAAAATTGTCATCGTTTGACCGTTTTGACACTCGACTGAAGTTTCAGTAAGTAATATTTTTTTGCATTCATCGGTTTGAATCCACCAATTTTGTGCCTCCCAATGCATTTGTCGATCTTGTATATGGACACCAACTCATCATGCCTATGTCTATAATGTTAGAACTACCACCTTGGTTTTCCCATGCAGAAAAAAAGGCCTATATCCTCCATTTAAAAAATAAAAATAAAAACCCTCCTTTTATTTTAAAACACTTATCTTTATAATTTACCCCTTCTAAAATTCTATTCCCCAAATTGTAAGATTTTAAATATTTCTACTCCACTTTTATGATTACAATTTTATAAATGTAGAACAATTTATTTTCCTAACTTAATTAAAAAGGGTCCCTTTCAATTAACCCTCCATCTCTTTCATCTATCATATGTGTTATGGACATCCCTTTTAAAGAATCCCCCCATTTATGGCATACCCACATACCCTTATTTCCTATTGTTATATTTTTATCATTCAAGCTAGCATTATATTAGCATCTTTAACTAAGAGAATAATAAGCACAACAATCAAACACAAGAGACAATAGACACAAATATTTTCCTCGGGGAAACCATAAAGGAGAAAGCCCCACAACTTCCTCAGAGATAGAATCGACACCAAAAGTAAAACCCATAAACATAAAGATGATCTCTCGACAGGAGTAGTATCTCTCTCTGATCCCAGCTTCTTCTCTCCCACTCATGTGCCCCAGTGAGTGAGTGTGTGTGTGTGATAAATAGAGAGTCTCACTCTCTATTTATATTCTTTTGTTCACTTAACCTTTAACTCTGTTATGTAGGCTCTAGTAATCCTAACTCAGTTATGTAGGCTTGAGTAACCACAACTTGGGTACTAATGACCTGACTTACATTAACTCACCTAGGGCCGAATTCTCTAGGAGAGTCTAATAACCCTAGTGCCCCACAACTATGGGGAATTTAACCCTTGATCAATAGGAGGATTACCCACAATGACTTTACATGATTTGTTTACATTATTGAATCTATCGATAGGAACATCGGGGCACGACATGACTCAAATACATTACAGACACTTCCTAGAATAAACATCGGGGTACAATACATAAGATATACAAGTGAATACATTCTGAAGTTACAGATACATCAACACTCCCTCTTAACTAGGAAGGTATTCTCTCGACACAATTTATCAGCACAAGTCTTCTTCTCTGTATCATATGGATCATCATCGAGTTCTCATCATCTTCATCTTCAAGTCATCTTCATCTTCAAGTCATCACTTGATATGGATCATCATGACTAGATCTGGATCATCACTCAATCTGGATCATCATCACCGGATATGGATCATCACTCGATCTGGATCATTACTCGATCTAGATCATCATCACTGGATATGGATCATCACTTGATCTAGATCATCACTATTGGATCATCACTGGTCATCATCATGGGTGTTATCTCTTGATTCTTCTCATCACAGGAAGTTCTACAGAGCCAGCCCTTTTTCATGTTAGTTGTAGGCCTAGCATCCAAGTAGGTATTCATCTTCTTCAACACTTATATCTGACCATGATAGGAAACTTTATTCACACAACATGTCAGAAATGCTCTGCACTTATATCTGACCATGATAGGAAACTTTATTCACACATCATCATAGGAAACTTTTATTCACACATCATGTTAGAAAGGCTCTGCACTTATATCTGACCATGATAGGAAACTTTATTCACACATCATGATAGGAAAATTTATTCACACATCATGATAGGAAAATTTTATTCACACATCATGTCAGAAAATATCTCAACCCCAGGATGAGTATTCCTGGTAACTGACCAAGTACCTCCATTCTCCCAGAGAATGGAATGCAGCACTTATATATGAACATGTAGCAACCAATCCTACAATCACATCAGAATGGCTCAGCACTCACATTTGACATGGAAGGAACCAATCCTCTCACCATGAGAGAATGGATCAGCCATTACATCTGATCATGGATGGAACCAATCCTTTCACCATATCAGAATGGCTCACTAACTCATCACTTCCCTTTGGAGAGAACCTCGATATGGAGAACACCAAGCTTCGCCCTGAAGTACTCAAACTTCACTCTAGCCAATGGCTTCGTCAACACATTAGCTATCTGTTCTTCCATCGCAACATACTAGAGATTCACTGCTCCTCTATGAACCATATCCCTGATATAGTGATATTTTATCTTGATATGCTTCGACTTTTCATGGAACACTGGATTCTTAGACAACTTCACACAACTCTGGTTTTGTAATATATACAAGTAGCATCCAATTGGAGATCAAATAAATCAAACAATAGCTTCCTTAGCCGTACTGCCTCTCAACTAGATGAACAAGCTATGACATACTCTGCTTCAGCTGTACTCAGTGCCACACAAGACTGTTTCCTGCTAAACCAAGAGATCACACCTAATTCCATACTGAAGCAACACCCTAAGGTGCTCTTTCTATCGATGGCACTACCTGCCCAATCTGAATCAACATAACCTTCCATGTTAATATTCTGATTCACCTCATACTTGAGCCCATAATCAACTGTACCCCTTACGTACCTTAGAATATGCTTTGCAGTAATCAAGTGAACATGTCTCGGATCTGTCAGGAACTAGCTCAAGGTGTTCACAGCAAAGCAAATATATGGTCTCATATTTGTCGGGTACGTCAAGGACCCAATCATCTGACAATACATCATAGCATCAACCACTTCTGATGAAGCATCACTGAATAGTTTTAGGTTCGATGCCATAGGCGTGGTTATGGCCTTGCACTCCATCATCCTGAACCTCTTCAATATCTCTACTACATACTTCCCTTGTCCCAGGGAGATTTTGCCACACCTCCATGCCTAGAAAGTAGTGCATCATATCCAAGTCCTTCATCTCAAACTCGGTAGGAAGTCTCCTTCTTGCAAATTTAATGAGTTCCTATTTTCTGTCAGGAACAAGTCATTGATATATAATAGGACCATATGGTATTCTACCTTCAACCTTGAAGAAAAGGTTGGAATCTGCTTTACTCTCAGTAAATCCTAGAATCATCAGTAAGCTATCCATCTTGTTGTACCATGTCGAACCTCAGGATATTATGTAGTCACTCCCTCTGAAGTGGAGCATCACTCTCCCTTTGTCTTTCGAACACTATGCACTGAAACATTCTGTACCGGAGTGACAAGTAGCTTCCTCTACTACTGATATTCTATGTATACATCTAGGATCACTCGATACCAAGATCCTCTATCTTGACCTTTTTCAAAAGTTCTTCTCGCACCCATCCGTGAGCTTGTAATCCTTTATAGACTTTCATCTTCAACCTTGTAGAAAAGGTTAAGATCTTCATCAATATCCTCATGTATGTGTTATCCCATGGGTGTCTTTTGAGCTCATACAAGGCCTTCTTTCATTTGTATACATGATTTTGCCTATCATGTGACTTCACTTCCAGTGGCTGCAAATGTCTCTTCATATTCTATGCCTTATTTTTGTGAGAAGCCTCGTGCTACGAATCTTTCCTTGTATCCCATGATGTTTCCATCTAATACATGATGGAACTACGAACTTCCATTCATGTATCGATACTGCATCCTAGACATCATTCTTCTTGAACTAGTCTTCCCTTTCTTATTGGTTACTTCTTCATGGCTGGAAGGTTCTACATTAATGATGTTGCTGCATTCATCATATTATTCTTCATCTTGAACTTTCGTCTCTTGTTCTTCAGAACAAGTCTCATCTTTCTTTGCTTGTAGGTAATTTTACGCGATCTTTCCTACAAGTCAAATGCATTAGTTGTATGGTTAGAAACATTTCATAAGGAATATTCATAATGGAAAAATTCTTATGCATAAATATATGATCATGCAACTATTTTAGCCAATACAACATTCATCCATATCTCATGAAAACTTTTCTAGATGCCTTCCATCTCTACCAGGACAAGATTGAGATTGTGCAATAATCCAATATGTCAGCAAAGAGGTTTCATTCTATATAAGTAGCAATGGAGAGTTGTATAGCACCATGATCTACTTACCCATCACATGCACATTAGCAGTATACTGTCATTAATGCAAACATTCTATCATGCATAATACATCAACTGAATATAAACAAATGCATAACAAAACAATATCATGAAATGACAATTGAATACTTATCTTTATTTGTTTCATGGGTAGACTCCTTCTTGAGCCTTCATCTTCATCATCTTCTTCGTTCATCATTTCTTATACAAATGCTAAGATGGATAAGAGTTTTTTCAAGAGTTGAGTCCTTCGTATTCCTCATCGTTTGAGGGATCTTCTTTGGCTGGTGAGAGCTTGATCTTCAGTTGCTCCCATCTTCTATTCTCTTATTATGAGTCGAGTTTATTCTTCTTCCCAGATTTTGTTAAAAGTAATCACTTCCTTTTGGCACAAATTCCTTGAATGAATGAATCCCATGATTTTGGGAGGCCATTCAAGGTGGTTATCACAACTTCTACATTCTCCACTTCTTCTTCTATCACTTCAAGTTGTTCTTTGATTTGAGAGACCTATGTAAAGTATGACTGTATGGTCTCTGCATTTTGGATCTTCACATTCTTCAACTGGTTTCTTAAGGTCATCTTTCGATTTATGTTCTTTCCTCCAAATATATTGGTCAAGGAATCAAACATCTCTTTCGATGTATTTAGGGAAGACACTTGTGGTATAAGGTGATCCATGATTGAATCATTAATGATCTTCTTGTCCTTGACTAAGTTCTTTTGGTGTAAGGATTTTATCCTCATCTCCCTCTGGAACTGGAACCTCTCTACTTATGTAGGTGTCTAATTCATTTTATTCAAAGAGATAATATACTTCCATGCTTGGAAGTTTTCAACTTCACCAAGATTATCATCAAGCTGATGTGATAGATCACTTTGAAATGAGAACCTCAAATGAAAATAGAAAAATATTAGATCTTACCGATTTGAGGTGTCCATCCTGGTTCCGAAGCTGGATGATCTAGGGTTTGTCAGAGAAACCCTAATTTTCAAAACTTGGAATATTTCAGATATGATTGTCTAGAAATATAGACCTCTTAAAGGTGAGCTTTCCAATGTACTCCTTTTCTGAAAAGAGTGGAGAGAAGCTCCCAAAACAGGAAGCCCTAGTTTTAGTATTTCTTCTGCAGAAATGCCTCATACTGTTTCTTCAGTATCTCTAAAATTACTGCTCCTCTGTGTCTGAAACTTTGTACTAAGATAGCATTGACTGTCCCTGTTCCAACACCATAGGTTTCATCAGAATTGGTTTCACCAATGGGGACTTATGATTATTTTCCCAAGGTGACCTGTTTCAGTACTGTTCAGCATAGCAAAATTGTACATACTTCCACATGTCACTGTTTCATCTTCGGGGTCAGAAACATCTACCATAGAAATTAAATTCCATTCCCTTTCTATAAAATCTTCATAAATTTAATTTGGACCTTTGTAGCCCAAGATATAGCAATTCTCCCCAGGTGTCCTGTTTAGGGATGAATCCTGGAAGAGGATGGAACCCTAACTTGGAGGGATCATATATCCTAGAATATAGCGAATCTGAGGATGAAATTTGGACACCGTGTAAATCAGTATTTTATCTTCAGCCTATGAAAGTTTCTACTCCTGTACTTCTCCAATATCGAGATATAGATAATGTACCAAAACGTATCAGTTTTAGTATTTTAGGTTTTTTCAGGCCTAGGGTCAAACTAGGGTTTGACTTTCCCAGAGTTTAACCCAACCAAAAATATTGAACCAAGTCTCTAAACTTTGATTTTGATGAGGAGAGAAAATATATGTTGAGCTCACTCAAAAATTCTTCTTCTGTAAAAATCCCTAATTTCCCGCACCAAAAACCGAAAATGCCCAGAATTGCATTCTGCTTCGATAGAAAGATGCGCACTTGAATGGAGAGTCATCCTAGCATAATTTTGCTGATGGATTGTGGAGAGAGACCCAAAAATTAAGAATCCCTAGCTTCTACATCTTCATAATCCTAAGAATTAGTGCATCATACCTGGGTCTTTCATCTCAGACTCTGTAGCAATTATCCTCCTTGCATCTATAATGAGTTCCTCTTCACTTGTCAAAAACAAGTAATCAACATATAGTAGGAGTATTAGAGGTATTATTTCTTCCACCTTGAATTAGAGGTTGGAATCCACTTTACTCTTGGTAAATCCCAAACTCATCAGGAAGTTTTCCATCTTTCTATATCATGTCCTCGATGCTTGTTTCAATCCATACAAGGAATTCTTCAATTTGCACATTTGAGTCTTCCTTTCATGTGTCTTGAAACCCAGTGGTCATTCCACGTACACTTCCTCCTTGACTACACCATTCAATAAAGTTGTCTTGACATCCATATGGTTTATTTTCCATTTCATAACTATTGCCAAAGAAAGTATGGTCCTAATGGAAGTGTACTTCACCACGGGTGTAAATGTCTCTTCGTAGTCTATGGATTCTTTTTGTGAGAAGCCTCATGCTAAAAACCTTGATGTGTACTTCTCGATTCTTCCATCTGTAGCATGCTTAATCTTGTAGATCCACTTCAAAGTCATGACATACTTCTCTTCCAGTCTCAGAACGATCTACCATACATCATTATTCATGATCGACTAATATTCCTCGATCATCGCATCCTTCCATTCTTTCTTTTCTGCAACCTCTTCATAAGTGGAAGGTTCTATGTCAATGATGTCACACAACAGGGCTACATAGCTAATTTAGTTCTTTTTCCTTTTTCTCTCTCTATGTATTCCTTCTGGAGTGTCGTACCTTTCATATTCTCATATGAGCTCCCATGCCCATGCTGGTTTCCTCTTGTGCGAGTCCTTCTCAAGGAATGTCTCTACCAAATCTTATGGTTCTATCAGGTCGTGATATTCAGGGTCATGTGGAATTGCCTCTTCGATTTCCATTTCTTGGACTCTCGTCTCTTCAGGTTCCTCGAATTCCTGGATAGGATTCCTCCTGGATCTAAAGTATTTCGAGTCTTCATCAAAGGTTACATCTCTACCAATGTCGATCTTCTTGAATCCTGGGAAGTATATTCGGTATCCCTTTGATGTATACTGTATTCTATGAATATACCCTTCCTCCTAGAAGAATCAAGCTTGGTCATTTTCTCCTTTGGGATATGTATGTGCATTAGACAACCAAATATTCTTAGATGGATGAATTATGGTTTATTTCCTGAGAAATAAGGCCTCTTCAGGAGTCTTGTTGTTAGGTACTTGATGAGAAGTACAATTTGTACATATACAGTTGTTCTTGCTGCCTCCACCCAAAGGTGCATAGCAAGATCATGTTCATGCAGCATAGATCTTGTTTCTTCCATTATGGTTCAGTTCATTCATCCTACAACCCCATTCTGTTGAGGATTGTATGGAGTGATAAACTCCTTAATCCCGTACTCTATGCAGAGTTCCTTGAATTGATTTGACGTGAATTCTTTGTCGCTATTAGACCATAGAATATTGATCTTCCTATGACTATGGTTCTCATCCAAGGCTTTATATTCCATGAACTTATTGAAAACCTCACTTTTATATTTCAAGAAACATATCCAAGTCTCACATGAGAAATCATCTATAAAGGAAACATAGTACACATACCTGCTTAATGAGCTAGAATACATGGGTCCACATACATTCGAGTGTACTATCTCCAATATTCCTTTAGCCTTGCTCTCATGACTAGGAAATGTATTCTTCCCATTCTTTCCTTGTGCACATCATTTGAAAATGCCTTCATGATTTTCCTGGATATTTGGAAATCCTGAGACTTCTTTTCTTTCGATCGGCATTGCTCTGTAGTGGACATTTCCAAGACTTTTGTGCCATAGTTCGCTTAGTTCAATTGAATCATGAACTAGTGCTTGTTCAGGCTGCCCTTTTAGCTTGTACAAGCCTTCGTCTTCTTCTCAAATCATTTTTGCATCATCTATTGTCTTTCCTATGGACCACATCAGAACTTGGCCATCGACAAAAGAAACCCTAATTCCTTTTGCATCTAGTGCAGAGATGGAGAGAAGATTCTTCTTCAATCATGGAACATATAGCACATCTTGCATATTTATATATTTCCCAAAGTCAATATTGTATGAAGCTTCTCCACTCCCTTTTTGGGCGTATTGGTAATCATCCCCAAGTGTCACCTTGTGAGGTGACTCATATTCATGAAGGATCCCTTATATCTCGTCATGTTTTTAGAAGCTCCACTATCCATAATATAATTATTGTTTCTATGTGAGATGGTATCAGTAAGTGTTGAGATTAGCACATACTCTTCACCTAAATCTTCCCTCTCCCTTATGAATCCTGTGTTTGTTGGTTCATCATATTCGGCAACATGAGCTTGGTATCTCCTTTTCCCAATGGGGCAATCTCTCATAAAGTGTCCCTTTTCATCACAAGTGTAGCATCGAACATTTGAAGTGTCTCTCTTGGTATTCATTGGTTTCTTGTTTTGATGAAAGGTTTCCTTCTCCTCCTTCTTCTTAAAGTTCTTCCTGGTGTGAACTATGAGAGCTTGATCTTCTGTTGCTCCCATCTTCTCTTCTCTTGTCATGAGTCAAGCTTCTTCTTTTGCATATTCTTCTCGGAGTATGTTGAAATATATCAGCCTCCTTCTTGCACAAATCACTTGAATGAATGAGTCCCATGATATAGGGAGACCATTCAAGGTAGTCATTACAATTTCTCCTTCTTCAACATTTTCTTCAACCGCTTCAATTTTTTCTTTGATTTGAGCAACCCTTGTTAAGTATGACTGTATATTATTGGAGTTATGTATCTACACATTCTTCATATGGTTCTTCAAAGACATCTTTTGGTTGGTGTTTTTCCTTCGAACATATTTGTCAAAGCATCATATACTTCCTTCGATGTCTTGAATGAAGACATATGGGGGATGAGGTGATCCTTGATAGAATCTGTAATAATTCTCTTATCCTTAGTCATGCTTCTCTTATGGGAAGAGTTAGTCTCATCTCCTTTTGGTTCTGGAACTTCTCCAGTGATGAACTAATCCAAGTCATTTTCTTCAAGGATTAGAGAGATTATGTACTTCCATGATCGGAATTTATCAGCCCCTCCAATCTTGTCCTCAAGATGAGTATGGTGAGTCATATTTTCAAATGGAAATATCAAATATTTATATCTTACCTATTTGAGGTGTCTGACTTGGTTCCAGAGCAGGATGGCCTAGGTTTTATCAGAGAAACCCTAATTTTCCAAACTTAGAGTTTGAGAATTTTGTTTGGATAGAAATATGCACCTCCTTGAGGGGATTTGGTTAGCTAGGTCACTTTATGAAATCTGAGGTGGGAATCCTCTGAAACTTGATTCCCTAGTTCCTCCCGACACTAGTGATAGGGTCAAAAATGAAACTTCTTCAATCTTGAAACTACTTCCACCAAAATATGTGCCCTACTAAGGCGAGTTATCCTAGCCCTGTTTTCTTGATAATCTATGGAGAGAACACCTTGAACTAGTAATCCCTAGTTTTTGTAGCTACACAATGCCTTCTTTCAGAGAATCTATGTCATGTTAGTTTTTCTTTAGATATGATTAGATTATATAGGATATTTATCAGAAAGAATAACAAGTACAACAAGATGCATAAGATATAAAAGATACACAAGACACAAAGTTTTTCACCAGGGAAACCATAAACGAGAAAATTCTACAAACTTCCTTAGAATAGTAAGATGATCAAAAGCAATAACAACAATTTTTCAACACCTATCTATCTCTCTTCCTCTATCTCTCTCTCATGTGAAATTTAGAGTATGAGGTGTGTATAAATCAGGGAGAATGCATCCCTATTTATACCCTTTCAAGTCATTGACCAAACATAATACTGGGGCCCACATGCCTTCCCTAACAATGTAAAATTCTTGCAGAAAGACTCCAAATACACATTACATGATGTTACACTGGGGACTATTTACCTTACTTACAATGGAGGATGTACCTCAAGGTCTAGACACAATTAAGAGTCAAGACATCTCGCCAGGGGTAAACACATCCCCAATTGGGGTACAACATCATACAATGATAATATACATCAGAATATATTCGAAGATACAAATACATCAACATCCCACTCACCCATGCACTCCACCGTGCCTACCTAACCTTCATTTATGTCCTACCATGATCCATCCACATTCACGTTGATTTTTCATGAGCAACATCGGGAGCCATTCTCTTAGGAGAATGTGGACATCTTATCAAGGACTAGGATTTGGAACCAATCCAACACTGGGGGAACTAAATCATGAGTTGAGTAGCCATTCTATTGAATGGGAAGATATGGTTAAGGACCAGCATGTGGAACCAGTCCAGCACTAGGGGAACTCAGCATTGATTTGAGTATCCATTCTATTGAATGGGGGACATATGTTCAAGGAATAGGATCTGGAACCATTCCATCATTGGTAGAAATCAACCTTGAGTTGAGTGGCCATTCTATTGAATGGGGACATATGGTCAAGGACCAGGATGTGGAACCATTCTAGCACTGGGGGATCTCATCCTAGAGCTGAGTGGCCATTATTTGAATGGAGGAACCTAGTCAGTTAATACAAATATGAACTAGTCTAGGAATGGGGGACTCAGCCTAGGGCTAAGGTCCATTCTCCAAGAGAATGGAGGTGCTTGGTCAGTTATCAAGTATTTTACCTTGGGTCAAATTATGCAGCCTATGGCTGAGGCACCCGGTCAGTTACCAGGACATCACTATAAGTCTAGCTAGACCGGGTCTAGGCATGTGAGGTACTCCTACCCTCTATATTTGGGATTTGTGATCTTCTCCAAGGATTACCTACCCTTGGTTAATACACCTAGTACCTGATCTTGGTGGCAAAAGGAGTGTGAGATAAAAGCATTAGAAATTATCTCTATTTATGATGATGTACTTTGATTAGGTTTGAAGGACCTCTATGACCACTTGTTTTGACCATAGGGCACTTGAAGAAGGCTAAAGGTAAAAGTAAAAAAAACATAAGGACCCTTGGACCACTAAGGAGTCAAAGTGAAAATGCAAAAGTACATATAGCACAACTAAAAGTAAAAGTCAAAAGATAAAAGAATAAAATACTATTATTTTATTCTTTTGAGTTTTGGTCCACATCCAAGTGAATCAAAGGCTATAAAATAAGATCAAATTCACTTCATATGTGATAGAATTATTCATCTTAAAAAGAAGCTACTCCAAGAATAAATTTGATGGTCTTGTTCTATACAGTGATTGGTGATCATTTTTTTACGCACTAGCATGGAGGCTCTTTATAGCTAGGGCATCATCATCAGTCTTCATCAACAACAAACCCTAATCTACTAGTGTATCTCTCTTACTCTTCATGGTCATACAAGGTAGATCTAGGGCATCACCCTAGGGATCTCTCCTCTTCAAAAACATTTGTCTTCTCTCTCTCAAGAAGCTCAACAAACCATCAATAGACCTCGAGCAACCTACATCATAAGTTCAGGAAGCATAGGGAAGTTAACTACCAGTCTGTTATCTCTTTCGGGAAAGGTGACTTCAGACCTTGGGCAGTCTGTCTAGACCTATGGGAAGCATCCATAATCCATGGGAAGCCTTCTAGAAGGATACCTTTATCTCCTGGATGCTCCATCAGAATTTGGGTAGGAAGACAGAAGGTTCAAGCATGCCCTAAACCTACATACAGGTTTTGGGAAGAACTTCGGGCAGCCCTATAGTAACCCTCGGGCACATTTGGGAATCCATTCATATTCTTGGGTAGGATTGGGATGAATTCTAAGATCAAGAGCAACCATAGAGAAGGATCTCGACAGCGGAGAGGTTTTTGAGGGAAGAAAAGAAGAGTCTGGGTTGTTAGACACTAAGAGGGGGGGTGAATCAGTGTAAAGCCAGTTTTAAAACTTTTCTTATATTGTCACAATTAACTACCAATTCATCATTCCATTATTATACCATTCTCATAATCATTTCATAAACATATTTCACTTTATCATTCACATATCATAAGCATTTGAATCATCAAGAACCATAACTTAAAAGAACACAACACCATATAATTTTGTAATCTTTTTGTATTAGTTTTGGTCCGGCCACAACCGTTAGGTAAAATCAGCACCTACTGATAGGAAGAGCACCTACTCTGTATCTAGGACCCTCCCTGGTTTTCTTAGACCCTACTAAGAAGGGTTTGAGGTATCCTAACCTCAAATGCAAGTCAACCTTGCATTTACAATTAAAGCTCACTGTCACATCAACATCATCTGTTTCTTCAATCTGTTCTGCTACTGTTCAATACTGCTGATCATATGCTCAACACTCTCATCAATACTGCTGCAACACACTTCTCAATCTTTGTTGTTCATCAACACCAGCTCTTCAACACTGCCAAGTCATCAAGGTCTGCTCATCTCTGCTGTTGCTGGTCAACTGCTCATCAACACTTGCTCTCATCATCTGCTCTATTGCTCAAGGATCATTCCAATTCAACTGAGTAGCATCACAAAGATCTACCCATCATCTAGTCTACTCTTATGATTTGGGCTGTGTGTGACATTTGTAGAAGACCCCAAACTTAGACTGTTCAATATTGCTAAACCTGCTATATATGACATCAAACTTGTGACTGATGTATATGAAGTCAAAACTATGGATTGTTTGCATGCATCATCATAGTGCTTACAAGGCATCATCAACATCACAATCATTGTAGAGTATGCATCACATCATCATATATTAGTATAGAGTATATGTCATCATCATCACGGTACATAGAAATGCAACATCATTATTTATACACTTCAGGATACTTCACTTTATATATTGTATACATACCTTTATCACTGCAAGTGTAACTAGAAATGTCAAAGCTTGTATCTATCTGCTCAAACTATTTTAAACTTGACTATGGAAGTACCCGAAACACATGTGATTGTATGTTACTGTATATACTCCACTATACTTTCATAGATTTGGACAATGTCTGTGCATTAGTGCTGAGCATAAAACTTGAACTCTGAACAAGTCCCTAAAAAAATGCCTATCATCCTCATCATAGGATTAGGGTAGTCATCTTTACCTTTATTAAGATTAGAGCTAGGGCTGTTTAAGAATTCAACATTTAGGCTGTCATCATCATGCATACATGTGTAGGATTTATCTTGATCAAATTTCAACTATGCAAACTATAGCAGACTGTATAGCATGCACTATCAATCATCATAGAGTTTATCATCATACATTTCAAACTGAAGATATCAACATACCTTGTATAAAGTCCTCTAGACTTCTCACCTGGGCTGTATTGATCTATTGCAGAGGGCCTTACTCTTCTTCAAAACATGTCACTATATCATGTTACTGTTGTAGGTGTCACTATCAATCATGTCAATTTAGGATGTCAAGTCAACTGCCACATCATCACTGCCATATTAAACATCACTCTCAAGCATATCACTGTCAAGTCAACACATCACTGTCATACTCAAGCATATCATTGTCAAGGTAAGCATATAATACTTGTCAATTCCACCATTATCAAGGTAACAAAGTCAAGCATTTACTGTGTCATCATGGCAACCACTATCATCAAAATCATTGTCTTCATGATAAGGGTTATCAATCTTCTTCAAGAGACTGTCAAACTTCAAGCTTCTTTCCTCATGCACTATAAAACTTTTCTTCAAGATTCAGATTGGGACTTCACCAAAAAAAAGGGTCTAGGCTGTAGGACTGTCCAACACTTCAAGAGGCTCAGACTTTCAAAACACTTCAACTTTTTCACAACTGAGCCTAGGGCTGTCCACAAAAAATAGTGTTGTCCACTTCTTTTCACAAAAGAATCTAGGGCTGTCCACAAAAATTTTTGGGCTGTCCACCATCAAACTTCAACTATTTACTCACAACTCAGCCTATCAAGCACTAAGATCTTCGAAACCAGAATGTCAAACACTTCAGACTTGGACTATCACCCTCATAAATTCAAACTGTGGGCTTTCATGATCCTAGAAGAATTCAGGACTGTTTGTAAGTCTAAGCAGCAGCAACAAGATATTAAAACCAAAAAAATTTCTTCAAAATTCGTGACTGAGGCTCTGCTCCTGCAAAATTAGGGCCCTTTACTGCTACCACCGAGACATATTATAGTCACTATTCTCAACTGTGAGATTTTTCAGGATGATGTTCCAACATTGGGCTGCCTTCAACAAGGAACAAAACTCGGATCTCCTCTTGCTGCTGTTGATGACTACGAGGGTTTTTCCTGAGTCAAATCACCAAAAATTTGACTGCTGCAAGTCTGATCCTTCTTTGAAATTTGGCTGTCACAGAAGTTTTAATAGTTCAATATTCCACCTCAGTCCACCCGAGTTGTCCCTCTCCTCTTCATTTCCTGCAAGACACTGTTGTTGCTCCTCTTCCAAATTTCCTCAGACCATTCTTCCTTAGCAACGAATTTTCTTCCTCATCTTCATTGGATGCATAGATCAAGACCAAAAAAAATATTTCAGACTGTTGTACATACCCAAAAAAATCAGACTTTAAAATTGTCTACTACTGCGTTACTGCTGCCACCTGAAATTCCTCAGTAAATACACCAAAAAAATCTCAGAGCTCTTCCAAATTTCCCACTAAAAATGAGGTCATTTTCCTCTTATTTATATTGTTTTCTCATATATTTTTATGGAGCCGACCTACCATTTTTATATATATATATTTTTTAATTTATTTTGGAGCCGACTTGTCATACTTTCGATCATCAATTATTTAGTAGGCCGAATAGCTTTCTTTTGGGCCACTTGATATTTAAAGGATGTTACCACCAAGCTTGTCAACACAATTAAATATGTAGAAGAGCTTCATTACCACAATCTTGTGGGTTAAAAGACCATGTTCACGAGTTCCACCATGTGTCTTAAGTACCACGATCTCCAATAGGATTAGGTAGGGATTTCTTTAGATGCAAGAGATGCCATCAAGTTTCATCAAGACATCATACCAAGTGTATGGGTCATGAGTCAAGACATCAACAAACTACCTAGTGTGTGGGATCAAGACCCAAGGTGCCATATACAAGAGCTTTAGGGACTCAAGCCCACCATCAATCATCATCAACAAGCAACCAAGTGTGTCCAAGAGTCCAAGTGCCATCATATAACCATGTATGTGGGTGCCAAACATTCTAATGCACTAGGATCATCTCCAAGGGTTCCATGACTCCATCAAGTCATCAATAACCATGCAGTCCGACTTGTGGGGTTGCCAAACCTTCTCCTAGGGTACCATGACCCTATCATAACAACATCATAGCATGAATGACCACAGAATGGATCATTAATGCTTCTCTAACCAATCTAGGGTTTCTCCAACGTTCATCACGGCTTCAGGACCATCTCTAGGGTCTTCAACACCATCAACGAGGTCTTCAATATCTTCAACAAGGTGGTGGCATCAAGATTCATCCTTGTGGGTACAAGGACCTTGTCAACTGGGTACAAGGTGCTTCAAGGCACAAACCCACTCTGTAAGGGATCAAGGCACTGCAGGTGGGACTTGGTGGCATCAATGACATCCCGTGGGGCCACTACAAGTCCATGTTGGCATGAATGACAATTCCATCAACATGGGTAAATATCAGGTAGTCAACAAGAGAACTCGGGAAACCATAACTCTTCACAGGCAGTTTGTAAAAGGTCTTAGGAAGCTGAATAGAGGTTCAGGCAGGGTGTCTCTATCTTTGAGTAACTCTGAATTGATTTAAAGGCCACGGGCATGCACAAAACTATTTCTGGGAAGCATGCTTACAGGTATGGGCAGCCTTAATATGAGATCAGGAAGAAGGCATGTAATATTCCCAAGTCTGATATGTAGTCCTGAACACTAACTATTTCTACACATTAAATAAAATTTCTGATATGAAATTACAAACACTCAGTGAAAATTCAGACTAGGAAATTCAAGGTGTTTTGCTTGGAAATTTGTAGACATGAGAGTAGGAAAGGAAAATAAACCAAAGGTAATTTATTAATAGTCAATTCATTTCCACTAACACATTTATATCGGGGACCATTCAGGTTTCATGATCTACTATGCGGAAACTTAATCCCCCACTTCTCGGTCACCCAACCATGAAACTAGGGAAATTTATTGAGTCCTTTCAACCAGGGGCTTGGGGAAAGGAATGGATGGGTTGTCTAAAATTTAAGTATCATAAAATCAGTTTTAGGATAGTTTACACAGTTCTGGAGTAGATTGAAGAGTTTAGGAGTGAATTGGAGTTTTTAGGCCATTTTGGACTAGGCAAGTCCTGCACAATGGAGGCTCCCAAAACATTGTACCACCTCAAATAATTTATGATATGGAAGTATTTATGGGTAGGTGGGTATGTCACTAACACGTAGAAACTTACAAAATAAAAAATGACTGAATATAACTCTCTAAATTGAAAGAACAACTAGACTAGTCAAATTTAACTAGCGAGGGTGTGTAAGTAAGCTTGGAATTCATAACAAAATTGTATTAGACCTGATAAATGAATTTGAAAGAGACTAATACATCTTATTACATCATATTAATCCATGTAAATGCATTCCCATGAACAAGGCTCACTTATTACTGCACGAGAATGCTCAAATCCTTCATTTTGGTGACTAGCTAAGCTTATACATGGAAATATGAGTATGAAAACTTAATGAATATATTTATTGTGACCTGATAGAGATAAATAAAGTATTTATCAGTTGGCACACATCATAAATAAATATATTAACTTACCATTACATCAAAGGACTCAAAATGCTGGGAATGAGGCCGAAAATTGGACATGAGAGAGATTGAGAGCGTAGGTGAAGCTTGGGCTTCACTGGAGCTCGATTTGACTGATATGGAGCTTGAAAAATATGACTGATAAGACTTCACTGTCTAAAAATTATGTGCTCCATACCTTCAAAGAGAAGGGAATGGGAATGAAGGAGTGGGGAAAGGAAGGTTTGGGGCTCATCACCCAAAGCTCTGAGATGCATCACTCAGAGAACTATGTTCACATAGAATCAATAAATTAATTCATCACTAAAACTAGTAAATGGAACTTGAATTCTCCTTTAATATATCTATAAGTGACCTTCCTAGCAAGTAGAAGCAATAGGTGACATGTGAGAGAAATTCATCCTCGTAAAATCCCTAACCCTAGCCACATATGCGTAAGTGGAAAGTAGGGACCCTTGTGAGTTGTTTCCCTATCCATGCGTAAAATCCCTAACCCTCCTTGCGTAAGTGGAAAGTAGGGACCCTTGTGAGTTGTTTCCCTATCCATGTCATTCATCAAACTTGGAAACTGTTCCCTCCTTAGGCCCATAGTTGCTACTTTTGTCAATGACACCTTTGTATGCCTTTCATGCTTTTGTGTTGATCCTCGAAAAAGGAAACTGCACCCTCCTTAGTCAATTGTTTCCTGCTTTTCCCTATGACATATTTTTCTGACTTTGCTTCTTTTGAGACTAAGTCTAAAAAATGAGATTGCACCCCCATTATTCAATTGTTGCCTTCTTTTATTATGACATCTTGTGCGATATATTTTGGGCACTTTCCCTTTATTCTCTGACTGCTTTTGTCATAGAGTGCCCACTTTCTTAATCTCCTCCCTTAGCAAGTTGGCTTGCCAATTGTTCCTGACATGGAAATCTAAATTCCACATGTTATTTGCACAATAAATATTAATGATAAATAAAAATTAAATACATGCCTCAATAATGTTTATTTAGCAAAATTTCCCTAGGAAACTTAATTAATTCCTCTTAGTCCCCCAAGGTGTTTAGCATGGTCCACACTTTTCATTGTCCAAAATGTGGGGACATGATAGTCCTTCCCTCCCAAATCTACTTTTCCTCAAGAAGAAGCACTCCAGAGTGCTGCAAATTTGTCCACCATGTAGGAGAATTGGAGCATGAACTCATGTGCAAAAGAAAAAATTGACTTTCTCCATCAAGGCAACATGTAAATTTTCTCCGAAAACAAGCAATGTCAGGGTCCCATTTCTTGCATTGCACCCCCTTAAGTGAGAATGACTTCCAACACAACTTATTAGACAAAAATATGCATGGATCCTAGTTCCTCAACTATAAGTATCCAAACATTAGTATCCACTATGAAAATTTAGCATCACAGGAAATGATATTCATGATGTGGGAATCATACCATTGCACTAAAAATTGGAAATTGTCAATGCAAAATTGGAAATCTGTCTGAATTCCCCACCCAACATAAATTTCCTTATGTGCTTGATGCACATCAGCATTGAATCTCACAATTATGTTTCTGCAACGACATGGGTGTGAGTATTATTACCTACTGAGTCATACTTAGTCGGTGTTATCAAGTGAGCCTGGTGAACTGAACAAAGATGATTTGTTCGGACTTCAGAAGACCTTCAGACTTGCTTATGGGAAGTGTTTTTTGTATCTAACACATGTTCATACCCCCTTGGGGGAGTTGTAATAAAAATGTTCTAGCATGGTAGTGTCTGTAAAATACTCGGTCACCTGGACTCATTTCTTAATCCGATCAGCCCGAAGTGTTTTTTCCCTTGCTTATTATTGGTTGTTAAATAAATGGCTGATAATTTCTGAGTTTTTCACTCAACACCTCCAAAGTTGTGGTGGTTTCCTTGACATTTAAGCCTATTGAGGTTATTAGAGTCTGTGTGTCAATGTATAAACATGCTAGGCATTATGGTCGAGTCATATGAACATGTGCTAAGTCCCCTAGGTTTTGTTTTTGTTTTTTTTGTTTTTTTGTTTTTCCACAAAACTTAGGCTATTTTTTAATAGTCTAAATGGAAAAATTGGTCGTGTAATAAAAGTGGGGTTAAAAGTCAGTTTCAGTCATGGGGGTGCTCATTTTCTAACTTGGAGCACCTAGTAAACCCATAAACTCGCTTTTCGTAAGTTTTGAGTGATTTTTCCATCATTCAAGTAAGAAAATCCAAAAAAATCAAATATTAATTAATTTAATTAAAAATTAATTAAATAATGGAGCAAATCCAAGTTCCTAAATCAGTGGATTCTCAGTCGATTTGACTGAAATCAGTTTCTATCGGCCTTCCTGATTTTTTTTGGGGACTTTCCTTTGATAGAGGCATATGTTTCAGTCCCTCTCAGCTCCTCTGTGAGTTCACTTGGGTTTGGAGGGTGTCACTCTACCTCATGGGGTGACTTGTGTTGTGTTGTCCAATTCATGATGAGTTGGGTGAGCCAATAGGTGGTGTGGTGGTGCCTCAGGTGAGAGGTTCCACACCAATACTTACTGATTCACTTCATATCTCACCCAATTCACTACAGATCATCTCCTAGCTCCTCTGCCAGTCAGGATTTGTGCCCTTTTTGGGCCAGTGGACCTGTTTTTTCTATAAATTGAGGCTTCCTTTCCCTTCTTGAAGTTAGTTCAAGTTGGAGAGAATAGGCTTGCTATTGTAATACTGTTGTAATATTTTCATTGTTGGAATAAAGAATCTTTGGAGGCTAAATGGTGTAATTCTCTCATGTGTGTGGAATAAGCATTGTCTTGCAGCTATTGATGTTGTTGGTTTTCCTCTCAATTTCTGCATTTGAACCTTGTCTGGCTTGAATGATTCAGCTGAATCAATAGGAGTGTAGTTGGGAAAGTAAGATTACTTGTTTTTTTCTGTAACTCATAGCATATTTGTTTGAATATATATATTATACATGTTTAATCCAATGTTATCGGAACCAGACCAGTCATCGAACCGGCGAAGCCCAAAATGTGAACCGGACTGGAACCGGGTAAAAAACTGGCTAACTAAAAAATACATAAAATATTCATATTTTGTAAAAAACATATATATTCATGTGCATACATATGAATCCAAATGATTAATACAGAAATATGCAAAGTTTCTGATATATATAACAAATATGGGTGCAAATATCCAAAATAGCACCTAGTGCAATACATCTCTAAGGTTTTGAACCAAAGTACATTAACAAAGAGGATCCAGAGTACATCAACAAAGTTCAATTTCTTGGTTTCTTTTTAAAAAATTGAGTTTTGTGAGTCCCCAGTCTAGACCGGCCGGTTCGACCAGTTTTGACCGGTTCCGTCCAGTTCCAGCCAGTTCGGTACCCAGTTTGGAAAAAAATCTGGTTTTATGATTTTTTTTGCTGACTGGACCGGACAACCCTGTAAATTGGTCATACCAACCGGTTTTTCCGGTTCCGATAACACTGGTTTTATCAACTTATTTGCAAGTAATTCTTGTCTCTTTTTTTCATATATATATCCATATCTCATAAGGTTTTGTGCAAGGTTGTGTGTTTAGCTTTCAGGTGGCAAGGATTGGACGAGATGTGGATCTAGTTTGACTCCATTGTACATTTGAAATTTTTGTGGAGGCATTTTCCCTCTTCATTCCACTAAGAAGTTTCCCTTCCAGATCTATCCAGCAACAGGCCTTCCCCCTTCTCTTCCTCCATTTTATTAAAATCAATCTTCCAGTTACTTGTTCATCCTCTTATGATCAAATCTACATGTAAAAATTGCTTATACATTGTTAGATCTAGTTCCTAAGAGTCTTGTTTCTTATATCTTAAATTTCATAAAGAATATAATATTTTAAAGATAGATCTAGGTGAAGAAATTCCTTTTTGCAAGTAGCTAAATCATAGATCTAAAGCTTGCTCATAAGGTAGTTTCTTATTTTTTTCATTCTTTAAATATTTCAATTATGAAAGAAAGTACACATAATATTGGCTTCCCAAAAGGCAAGCCAATATCCCAAGGAAATCTTGCTTTCCTTGGTTCCTTTTTGCAAAACTAAATTGTTCCTTTTTAACAATTTTTAACTTAGTCTTTTTTTTGGTAATTAGTGTGGTGACCCAAAACAATTTTAAAGTGTTTTTTGGCACATTTGATTTTAATAGCTTGCTTATTTTTACCATATTTAACAAAAAATAGAAGGATACTCTTCCTGTTTTCCGACTCTTGGGCGAACCGGAGCTTCCCGGAGGCTTCCCCCACTGTTGTGCTTCCTTATTAGGCTTGTTGTAAGCTTGTTGTAAGCCTTTGGATCCCAGATAAAAAGGAACAAAGTGCAGTTAGTTTCCTCATATTGTAACCTTTAATAATAAATAATCACTTTGAGTAGGCTCTTTCGATCCCACTCCCCATCCCCCTGGGGGGATCCGCGTCCATTTCAGTTTTTTTCACTTTTTCCCATTTTCTTCTCTAGCTTAGTCTTGTCGTGCAGGATTGTATAATTTGATCATATTTGTAATTATTCCATATTTTGAAATCAAATTAATACTAATACTTACCCCATGAATCCCCGATTGAACAGAAAGGTGAAAGAGGATCGTGGTAGGATTAATTAGAAAACCTGTGGTGTGTGTTTTTGCTTCTATTTTCATTGTTACTTTTCACAAGAAAGCAGTAAAATTAACCCCTCCTTGATTTCCAGATTGAGGTCCACTTGGACCGAAAGAGATTCCTGGAGGGTCTTTTTTTAACAAGAACACGCTCTTAAAATTTACTAAAATTTACAAGACTCCGTTGTGTATGCTCTGCACTTGGCTGCGGTTCGTTCGATCAGTCAAGTTGCATCAAAAGCAATGCGAGTGAATAGAATAATAAGGATTCACTTTCCCAATTAAATACCGTAGGCAAAAATCCAACTCCTTGATTAAACCGTAAATGGTGGGAAAATGCCCAAAGGAAGTGGGAACTACTTGACAGTGACCTCGAGGCGTCGATCTCTATTAGATCCTAGCAGGTGTATTACGAACATAGTCTCAGAGACTCCATCCATCCCACACATTCCTTGTGGGTAGACTTAGCGGTTGTTACTTTTGGACATACTCCAAGTACCCCCCGGGTATTAATCTTCAAGTCACTCGGTGTGCCCTTGGGGGCAAGTCTTGAGTCAAAGCTTTCACCTTGTTCTTGAATCCTTCGTTTAGTAAAACTCCTAACGAAGCCAAGGTGGGTAGACCCTACAAGTTACTAAGGATGGTTACTTAGATGATGATGGTATTTAATTCACTCATTTTTTCACATTAATTTAGAACTTACCAAGATACAATTGCACAACATTCACTCCAGCACTTGTAAGCACTCTTAATTATTTTCGGCTCCATTTAAGGAACTAGTCAACTGTTTATTTATTTCAATCTATATGTGATTGGGTGTTTTATTGTGCTTATTTGTGATTGTCTCATCATGCTATCTATTGTTTACAATTTTTAAATCAAAACTCCTAAAAAACTTATTCATTTAATACCATCATCATCTAAGTAACCAACCTTAGTAACTTGTAGGGTCTACCCACCTTGGCTTCATTAGGAGTTTTCCTAAACGGAGGAGTCAAGAACAAGGTGACAGCCTTAACTCGAGAATTCCTCCCAAGGGCACATCGAGTGGCTTGAATATTTCTACCACGTTCCCCCCTAGGTGTGTGAAAGGTGGCAACATATTTTGGCACTGTTGCCAGGGATAACTATTTTTATTCCTCAGTACGACTTAGCTTAAATTTTTTCTAAAGAACTAAAAAGATACAAAATTTATTGATCTTGTCTTGAAGACAAAAAATTAAAACTTGATCCATCTGGTGACTCCACTATCTAATATCCCTCCAAGGATTTATACCCGAAGGAACCCCAAATGATTATTCAATCCTCTCCCTGATCCTAAAAGGTTTATTAGAGAAAGGTTGAATAGGTAGACTTCTCATAGAATCCTTGAAGATTTAGGAGACCAATCCCTCTCAGATATCCATCACATATTTAAAGAGAGTCACATTCAACCATCTACCTTAATGTTTGATTTTTTCAAACCCCTTAACTTTTCTCAAATAGCATGTGCTCCTCATTCTATCCTGGTTGATGCTATCAAGAAGCTTCCTACCTTCCAAGGAAACAATCCCATCACCGCCAACTACCACCTACAGAAGTTTGAAAATCACCTAGTCTCTTATTGCATTGATGTGGCCAATAACCATGATGATGTCAAGATGAAGTTGTTTGCTTTATCCATAGAAGAATATGTTGGAGAATGGTACCTTGACTTGGCAGACAACTCATATGCAACCCTTAAGGAATTCCTGGATGGTTTTAGGGAGAAGTGGGGAGAGAAGAAGGAACCCAGACATCAACTTGCTACCCTCCACAACATCAAGAAGATGGAGAATGAAACCATGGATGAATTCAACACTAAATTCAGGAGTTTGGTTACGGACCTTCATAAAGACATCAATCCAAATGATGCTTCTATCCTCATATACTACATTGAAGCCTTCACCGGTGACTTAAGGTACCAGTTGAGAGATAAAGAACCTGTCGATCTTAAAGATGCCCAAATCCTTACTGAGAAAATTGAAACAAACATGCAGTCATCCGGTAAATCTAACATACCTGGATACACCAAAGGAAACTCTTCTCACAACAAAGAGACCAAGGGTAAAGCTATTGAGTCAAAAGAGAAGGGAACTTCTAAAGATCCCATGAAAGAGATGGTGGAAATGATGAAAACCTTGGTTACTAATCAAAACCAAGAAATGGCCAATCATGTTGCATAGTTGAATCACATACAGAATAGATTGGTGATGATGGAAAGGAATAATGGACCGAGGAACTTTCATCCTGACATCGACATGGTGATGGATGTGGTAGTGATTGATGTGCCAGATAATTGGGGTATGTTGTTATCCAGAAAGTGTGCTGCAACTCTTCATGGGTACATTCAAATGGATTAGACATATTCTACTATACCTGCATCAAAAAACACAAGGGTGATACTCCATAGGGAGAAAGAAAGGAAATGGCATGTAGAAACCCTAAAAATCTTGGAAATGAATTTGTACATTTCACTGAAAACTTTGGAAACTATTCTATCTTGTCAAATTTCATTGCCCCTATTAATAAAAACATTAAAGATGAAAAGTTAGATGAAGTTTGGAAAATGTACTTTGACAGGGCTTATTCCAAATCCGGAAAGGGTGCGGGCATCATGATCATTTCTCCTTCAAATAAAATCTACAACTTTGCTTTCAAGTTAGAGTTTGAAGCATCGAACAATGTAGCTGAGTATGAAGCATTACTTCTCGGGTTAGAAACCACTAAAGACATGGGAATAAAGATGTTGAACATAAAATGTGATTCAACTTAGTCATCCTCCAGCTTAAGAATCAGTATCAGTGTAAAAGCGATAGACTAAGGACGTATAGAAATACCATATGGGACACCATGGAATGGTTTGATGCACTTAACATTCAAAATATCCCTAGGTAAATGAATGGGTTAGCAGATAACTTGGCAGTAGCAGCATCCACCCTCCAGCCTTCAGATGAGATGATTAATGGGAATGGAAAAATGGAAATTAATTCAATACCTTCAATTCCAAATAATGTAGATCATTGGAAGGTGTTTAAAAACGATGAACAACTCTTGAGATTCATCCATAATCTCCAAGAGTTTGAGGGTGGAAATATTAGTTATCATCAAGAGGGTAAAGAGTATCAGGAGTGCGAGGATAATGTAAGGAATCAAATCCTGAGTAGCCTTATAGCATTTGAAAATCTGTTTGATCGACAGGATCATCATAAAAACAAAAAAAATCAATAAAAATTGGGTATTATATGGAAATAAACATAGGAATTGATAAAGACCCCAAGTTAATAAAAATTGGAAAAGTTACTTCGGAAAAGGAAAGGAACAGTTTGATCAACTTAATCAAAGAGTATAGAGATGTGTTGGCCTTTAGTTATGATGGGATTAAAGACTATTGGGAAGATGTGTTTCAACACACTATTCCCCTCACATAAGAGGCTAAGGAGGTCAATCCTTTCCGATAAAATCTTAGGCGAATAAATTCTAAGTTGGCCCCATTGTGCAGAAGGAACTTCAGAAGATGTTAGCAGAAGGGATCATAGAACCTACAAGACATTCATTGTGGTGCTCCAACTTAGTTGTTGTTAGAAAGAAGAATCAGTCAATTAGAATATGTATAGATTTCAGAAATCTAAATACATCATTCCTTAAGGATAATTACCCATTGCCCGACATGGAAACATTACTTCAAAGAGTAACAGGATCAGGAATGGTGTCCATATTGGATGGTTTTTCCGGGTATAACCAAGTGTTGGTAAATAAAGAAGATCAACATAAAACTACATTCACCACACCTTGGGGTACCTACAAATTTTTAAGAATTCCTTTTGGCTTATTAAATGCCAGTGCCACCTTCCAAAGATCCATGGATTTTTCCTTTAAATAACTTGTAGGTAAAATAATCGAAATATATCAAGACGACTTAACTATTTTTTCAAAGGAAAGATCTGGCCACATAAGTCATCTTAGGTAAGTTTTCATAAGATGTCGGAAATATGGTATTTCCTTAAACCCTTCCAAGTCAATCTTTGGGGTTGACGAAGGAAAGTTGTTGGGACACATCATTTCTAAGGATGGTTTCAAGGTCGATCCTGAGCGAGTCGAAGCCATTAAGAAAGTCCCCTTGCCTTAGAATCTTAAATCTCTCCAGTCTATCAACAGTCAAATAAATTTCATAAGGAGATTCATCCTGAATTTAGCAAAACTAATGAAGCCCTTACAAAATTTGTTAAATAAAGATGCTAAATTTGAATGGACGGATGAAGGGAAATATTCTTTCAAGTCTATCAAAGATTCTATATCCAAGTCCCCAGTCTTGATCAGTCTGGATTATTCCAAGGAATTTCAGATATTTTCCTTTTCCTCATAGGACACCATTGTTGGTGTTTTTCTTCAAAAGAATAAGGAGGGACAAGAGAAACCTATAGCCTTTATGAGTAGAGCCTTGCAACATTCAGAGTTGAAGTATACCACCATGGAGAAACAAGCTTATGCTCTTGTTAAGTCCCTTAAACATTTTAGAACTTATGTGGGATACTCTAAAATCATTGGGTATGTACCCCATGCAGCTGTCAAGGATGTAATGTCTCAACAAGATTTCCTAGGCATCAGGGGTGAATGGGTTTCAAAGATTCAAGAGTATGATTTAGAGATAAAACTTACTAAGTCAATTAATGGATAGGGTCTTGCAAATATATTGACCCAAGGAAATGAAAAATCATTAGGAATAATTTTCCAGAACAGTGATCCAGAACAAAGTGTATCAGATGAGCTTCAGATATTAGAGAAGCACCCTTGGTATACCGACATCATCTTTTTCCTATGTAACCTAACATTCCTTGATAACCTACTTGTCCATAAAAGAAGAGAATTAAGGTTAAAAGAAACTAAGTAGTGTTTAACAAAACATCGTTTGGGTTGGAGAAACCCCGATGGTTTAATACTTAGATGTGTTGATAAACCTGAGTCCAAAAAAATCATGGTTGAGTTCCATGCAGGATTTTGTGGTGGACATTTTGCAACAAGAACAACTACCCATAAAATCCTTAGAGCAGGCTACTATTAGTCGAACCTTTTGTTAGGATATTTAGAAACTTAGGAGTTAGTTAAGATCAACTTGTGTAATATATCCGTTAGGTAAAAGTGTGTTTCTTTAGTATGCATTAGTATGCATTTGTAAGTATTCTAATCCGACGATCACGATATGTTCTACACATAGAGTGATCCAACGGTTCAACTTCTCTTAGATCATACCTACCATTGATCCGTGGCTTAACACCTGATTGGTCTATGATCTCTATTTAAAGAGAATAGATGGTCCTTGGCTAGTTGATCAATTATGAGAAACTCATGTAACGTTATTTCTTTTGCATAATAAATTGCTCCAAGTAGCTATACGGTTGGGGTCGTGGACTGTTTCCCTCTCGAGGGTTTTAACCACGTGACAAACATCGATGTGTTGATCTGTGATCTATTTGTGTGAATAAGTTGCTGAAGGTGTTTGGTCTTTTGGAAGTACCCTATGTACCCAAACATGGTATCAGAGAATTTATGAACAACCATTTTCGGTTTTGATCAAGATCTGGAACTGGTGTTGCCGAAACTTTGAAAGGGTTTCTGGTTCTTGATTTTCTATGCATTTTTGGCCTATGGGAGCTATTCCATTGTGTCCGGAGCATCGTTTTCATTGGAAAATAGTTTTCGTTTCACCGAAAACCATTTCCATTTGTTCCAAAAACACCCATTTTGGCAAATCTGAAGGTATAATGTTACAATGACGGATTTGTTTTTTTTAAATCTCTCATATTTTATCAGTTTTATTACTAGATATTTACTATTTAAGTCTCGGATTGTTTCCTACCCTAGCTGTGTATGCTCTTTTCCGTGCACCTTGCGTGATCGTGGTGAATCAGAAATAGAAAGGGAAAGTTTTTTTTTTTCTTGTCTTCTCGGCGACGTATGCTATTTTCCGTGCACCTTATGCAATCATGGCAAAACAAAAACAGTGAGAAAACTTGAAAACATAGAATTTCCAGGTAAGATAACCAAGATCTAACCCATTTGTGTGGAAAAAGTTTGTTTGGTTTTGTTTTTCATTTTTTTTGTGATTTACAGAATAAAAGACAAGCACAGAGAACGAGAGAGAAGAGTGAAAAAAAAAATCCCCCTTCCTCTTTCCATTCTTTTACGTACATTTCAAACATAGCTCACTTGGTCCAAAGTTGCTTTATTCCTTAATAGGTCTTGAGTTCAAGTCTTATTAAGCTACTTTTTAGTGCATGCAATTTCTATTTTCAAGTTACTTTATTGTAAAAGTGCATCTTACATAAATAAAATAAAATAAAAAGTGAGTCACTTAAGTATTTTAATTTATTGTCACACTATTTAAAAGTAACATTATTATAAAAGTGAACCTCACTTATTCTAAAAAAGTGATTCACTTCAAAGCAACTTTATTGTAAAAGTGATTGTCAAAGGTTGATCTTGGGAAGAGGGGGCTTCTCTTTTTTAGTTGGTCAAGTTAATATCTGCCACGTCACTATTGGGGACATCTTCAACTTTTTATTTGATCAAGCATAACTTCATCATCCAGAATCAGTTTTCAATGCCGGTTTTTTTTAAACCGCATATTTTTTCGAGCTCTTTGCAACCAGACAGTTAGTTTGTATTTTTTCAGCCATTATTTCATAGTATGGCCACCCCTTGTGATATTATACTTACAAGTTCTAACTATTTCTCATGGAAATCTCGTATGGAGGATGTTCTATGAAGTAGGGGACTTTTCAGGATAACCTCAGGGAAAGAAATAGAACCCACTGATGATGATAAGAAAATTAAATGGGCAAATAGATGTGATGAAGCTCATGAATTGATTGGGATGTCAATCTCTACTGATTTTCAATTCCACATATCTGGAATTGATGAACCTGATAAAGCTTGGGAAAAGTTGGAATCTGGGTTTGGTAAACACAATGAAATTCGAGGTCATCAACTTGAGAATGAGTTGCTTTCCTTGAATCCAAATTATTTTTCATGCATTCAAGAATATTTATCTAAGTATAAAAATCTTAGACTATTATGTGCAGAATGCAAGATTAAGAAAGAAGACAAACAATGTATTTATCATATTCTTTCAAAACTTGGACCTGCATATTTTGTTTTTGTATCTACATTCTACTCCATGAAAGAATCATTGACTACAGCTAGCTATCAAGAGCCTAGCCTTGAATATTTTTTTGATTCCTTAATTAGAGAGCAAGATAAGCTCATTCATCTTGGAATAATTAACAATGCAGATACATTTGGGAAAGCCTTATTGTCCCAACAGAAAGAAAAGTCCAAGCCTCCCAAGAAATAGAATTTTTGCAATAATAAGAAAAAAAACAAGGGTCACAAACCTTCTCAGTCAGCTCCTTCTTTAAAAAATGACAAAGGATCCAAGCAAAAAGGAAAGAAGACTGAGTGTCATTGCAATTTTCGTGGGAAAGATAATCATGATGAATCTAAGTGTTTTAAGAAGATGGCAGCCTTGGAAGCAGCAATGAAGAAGCACCACATCAACCTAGATTCATCTTCAAAATCTACCTCTCATGGACATGCACTTTGTGCTTCTGGTTATTCTTATACTGCATCTTCTTCTTCTACTTCAATTGAATGGCTCATTGATTCTGGAGCATCTTATCATATGGCTAAGGATAAAGCCATATTTTCTACTATGCATGAATGTAACACCAAACAAATATTTGTTGGTGATGATAGATCTCTAAATGTTGTAGGATCTGGAATAGTTCCAGTAGAAAATGGTCATTTCAGTGATGTACTATGTGTTCCAAAAATTTCCTGCAATTTGTTATCAGTCTATCAAATTACTCATTCAGGTGAAGGTAAAACTGTGACGTTTACACCTCACCAAGTTGTAATCAAGGATTTTAAAGATCCTCAAAATGTCTTTGCTACTGGAACTGTTGATGGTATTACTAGGTTATACAAATTTAACAACTTTGGGTCATCACCTTTTCCTTCAGTTTTTGTTGCTCATAGTGATAACTTGAGCAAACTTTGGCATGAGTGATTTGGTCACTTAAATTATTGCTCATTGCAACAACTATGTAAAGAGAATATGGTGACTGGTATTCCGCTGGTATCTTGCAAGGATGGTGTTTGTTCTGGTTGTGTACTCAGAAAACATCATCCGGACAGTTTTGACAAGCGTGCATCTTGGCATGCCTCGGTTCCCTTGGAGCTTGTGCATAGTGACTTGTGTGGCCCTCTTCCATCTGCTTCCTTTTCTGGTTTCAAATATTTCTTAACTTTCATTGATGACTACTCCAGATGCACTTGGGTTTTCTTCCTAAAACTGAAGAGCGAAGTATTTAACATGGTCTTGGCCTACAAGGCCCTTGTTGAAAAACAATCTGGTGATCAAATTATTAAGTTAAGATCTAACAATGGAGGAGAATATGTTAACAACAAGTTCACTGCTTTTTGCAGTGAACAAGGAATCCAACAACAGCACACTGTTCCATATACACCACAACAAAATGGTGTAGCTGAACGAAAGAACCGCACTTTAAAAGAAATGGCTAATTGTATGATCCAATCTAAGGGGCTAAGTCTTCAATATTGGGCTAAGGCCATAAATTGTGCAAATTACATAGTTAATCGCGCACCCACTAAATTTTTACAAGGTATAACACTGGAAGAAGAATGGAGTAAAATTAAACCAGATGTAAGTCACTTTTGTGTGTTTGGTTGTGAAGCATGGGCTCACATTCCGGATGAAAAATGGAAAGCATTGCAGCCTAAAAGTTAAAAGTGTATATTTGTTGGATATTCTGAAGATGTAAAAGGTTATAGAATTCTTCAGCCCCATTCACATGATATAATCATTAGAAAAGATGTTAAATTTGATGAAAATCTCTTGACCTGCGAGCCTAACTTGGCGGGTGTGCCATCTTTGGCCTGCGAGCCTGATTCGGCAATTGTGCCTTCTTATTCTTCTTCTTCCAACTTCTTTGATAGGTTTCCAACTCCAATTTTTTATGATGACAGTGAGGATGAAAATCCACCTTCGTATGCTCATGTTCCTCCAATTGCACCAGCACCAATACTTCGTCGATGGGTCCGTTCAACATGTGAAGCAGCTGGTGATCTTGTCGGTGATCCTAGAAATCAACGACAAACACATTCTCAGTTTCAACGAGCCTCTTCTCTTTTGGCTCAAGTTTCTAAGAATCATGATCCATAAACTTTTGTAGAAGCTTCAAGAAATCCAGATTGGGATGCAGCTATGGATGAAGAATATCGTTCCTTAATGGCGAACGATACTTGGGATCTTGTTCCTCTTCCAAAAGGAAGAAAACTTGTCAAATGTAAATGGGTCTACAGAACTAAGTATGCATTAGATGGAAGTGTTGAAAGACTTAAGGAAAGGTTATTTGCCAAAGGTTTTTCCCAAGTTGAAGAGATTGACTACAATGAAACCTTTTCCCCTGTAGCAAAAATGAACTCCATATGCCTTGTTCTTTCCCTTGCAACCTTACATAACTGGGAAGTCCATCAAATGGATGTCAAGTCTGCCTTCTTACATGGTGATTTACATGAGGAAATTTACATGGAACAACCTCCTGGATATGTTCATAATAACTCTTGCTTTGTTTGTCTCCTTAAGAAATCCTTATATGGCCTTAAGCAAGCTCCTAGAGCTTGGTATGCCAAAATAGATAGCTTTCTCCTTGACACTGGTTTTTCTAGATGCCATTCTGACCCCAATGTCTGTACCAATAAAGTAGGAAACCATCTCATCATACTTGTTCTTTATGTTGATGATCTTATCCTTACTGGTAATGACCCTATACTTATAACCCATGTGAAATCCAGTCTTAAGCATAATTTTGAAATGTCAGACTTAGGACATTTGCATTATTTTCTTGGTCTCCAAGTATTGCAAACCAAAGAAGGAATCTTTCTTTTCCAGTCTAAGTACGCTTGTGACCTTCTTCGTCGCCTTGACATGGAAGATTGTAAACCAACCCCTTCTCCCTTCCAGTCTGGAGTCAAAATTTATACCACTTGTACTTCCCCTGAAATAGATTCCACCTTGTATCGTCAGCTTGTTGGTAGTCTTTTATACTTGATCATTCATGTCCTGACCTTTCCTTTGCCATTGGTCGTGTTGCTTGTTATATGCAAACTCCTCATGAAAGTCACTGGAAAGCAACAAAAATAATACTTCGATATATTTGAGGTACAATTCAGTTTGGGATTCATTACAGTACAGGGGGGAAACCTTTGTTGGTTAGTTTCACTGATTCAGATTGGGTCGGTGATCCTGATGATCGAAATTCTACTGCAGGTTATGTTTTCAGTCTAGGATCTGGACCTATCACTTGGGCTTGTAAGAAACAACAAGCACTTACTCTTTCTTCAGCAAAAGCAGAATATGGAACCATAGTTAATGCCAGTCAGGAAGCTTTATGGCTTCGACAGATCCTTTCAGAGTTTTGATTCAAGCAGCAGCATCCTACTCCACTTTGGTGCGACAATCAAAGTGCCATCAAGCTTGCCAAAGATCCATTTCTACATCAGCGCAGCAAACACATTAAGCTACACATGCACTTCATCAGAAATCTTGTTCATGATAGTGTTATTGAAGTTCTCTATTTCCCTACAGATGATCAAGTTACAGACATCTTCACCAAGTCTCTTACAGAAGCCAAGTTTTCTAAACTTTAGTCTATGTTAGGAGTTTAGGAATGTGTCCTTAAGGGGGGATAGGTTCTAATGGCTCCTTCCTTCTCCTAATAGTGTCACTTTTGTAAATCCTTCAATCCTATCCCAAGTTGTTCTTAAGGGGGGGATGTTAGGATATTTAGACACTTAGGAGTTAGTTAAGATCAACTTGTGTAATATATCCCTTAGGTAAAAGTGTGTTTCTTTAGTATGCATTAGTATGCATTTGTAAATATTCTAATCCGACAGTCACGATATGTTCTAGACATAGAGTGATCCGACGATTCAACTTCTCTTAGATCATACCTACCATTGATCTGTGGCTTAACACCCGATTGGTCTATGATATCTATTTAAAGAGCATAGAGGTTCCTTGGCTAGTTGATCGATTATGAGAAACTCATGTAACTTTCTTTCATTTGCATAATAAATTGCTCCAAGTAGCTATTTGGCTGGGGCCATGGACTGTTTTCCTCTTGAGGGTTTTAACCACGTGACAAACATCGGTGTGTTAATATGTGATCTATTTGTGTGAAGCGGTTGCTGAAGGTGTTCGGTATTTTGGGAGTACCCTATGTACCCGAACACCTTTTTTCAAATGTGCAAAATTCTGTCAGAGTTTGCCCCTAGTGTCAGTTGTTCACCATAAAGAAACAAATTAAATCCTTGTCTTTAAAACCAATAGTATTCCAAGCCCCTTTCCAGTAGTGGGGGATTGATTTCATCGGTAAGTTCAAGGATAACTCAAGCAATGGTTATTCTTGGATACTCACCTCCACTAATTATTTCACCAAGTGGGTAGAGGCGATACCCACCAAGAAGGAAATTGATGCTATAGTCATGGATTTCCTAAAAGATAGGATTATCACAAGATTCAGTGTGCCAACCAGAATCATCACAGATAATGGCCCATGCTTCAGTTCCTCCGAGATGACATCCCTTTGTTTAAAGTACGGCATTGTCATATCCCATTCATCCAACTATTATCCCTAAGGAAATGGTCTAGTTGAGTCAAGTAATAAAAACTTAATGATCATAATCAAGAAAAATGTGGGTGATAATAAAAAGGACTGGGATAGAAAGATCAAGTTTGCATTATGTTCTGATAGAATCACAAAGAAAATTCCAACTAGAAGGATCCCTTTCGAACTTATCTATGGCCTATATGTCACCTTACCGATACAATTAAAGCTTCCAGTGTATCAGCTTCTCTAGAACTTTAGCTCAAATCAGGATGCCATTCCCTTGACCAGAGTATCATAAATTCAGACAAAGTCAAGAGAACCTTTGTTAGATCTACCCAACCTATATCCTTTCAAGTAGGTGACACAATCTTGCATTGAGACAAACGACGGGAGAAACCCAGGAAACACAAAAAGTTCAACAACTTATGGTTGGGGCCATATATCATTGATGAAGTAGCAGGAACAAATTCTTTCTATCTCAATGATGTGGAAGGAGAAAGGTTAATCCTACCAGTGAATGGATTTCTCCTCAAGATGTTCTTCGTCAAGATGGTTTGATTCCTTTATTGGCATCAATGGTTTCAGGGCCAATTTCTAAACTTTTCCTGCATGTATTTTTAAAATTCCATGTATCATATTGTTGTATTATAGATGTTTTGTACCATAGCACTAACCTTGAATTCTTTTTGTTGTATATTAGTCTTGTAAAATATTGATTTTTGTACATTATGCACTAATTATGTACATTAATTTGCTTTTCTAGTTGGTTTCTTTTATATACATGTTACTGATAAACTTTAATTGTTGTGCAGGACCCAAAGATTCTGGAGTTATCACATCCTCTTCTTTCATCAAAAGATTAGTCATAGCATGCGTCCCTAGATGGAGCCAGATGTTACCTACTAAGTCATACTTAGTCAGTGTTATCAAGTGAGCCTGGTGAACCAGACAAAGATGATCTGTTCAAACTTCAGAAGACCTTCAGAATTGCTTCTGGGAAGTGTTTTTTGTATCTACCACATGTTCATACCCCCTTGGGGGAGTTGTAATAAAATATTCAAGCATGGTAGTGTATGTAAAAGACTCAGTCTCCTGCAATCATTTGTCAATCTGATCAGGCCAGAGCATTTTTCCCTTAGTTATTATTGGTTGTTGAATAAACGACTGATAATTTTTTATTTTTTCCCTCAATACCTCCAAAGTTGGGGTGGTTGGCTTGACATTTAGGCCTATTGAGGTTATTAGAGTCTGTGTGTCAATGCATAAACATGATAGGCATTATGGTTGATTCATATGAACATGTGCGAAGTCCCCTAGGTTTTTTTTTAAATTTAATTTTTCCACAAAACGTAGGCTATTTTTTAATAGTCTAAATGCAAAAATTGGTCTTCTAATAAAAGTGGGCATAAAAGTCAATTTCAGTCATGGGGGTGCTCATTTTCTAACTCGGAGCACCTGATAAACCCATAAACCCACTTTTCCTAAGTGTTGAGTGATTTTTCGATCACTTAGGTAAGAAAATATTTTAAAAAAAATTAATTAAATAATGGAGCAAATCCAAGTTCCTAAATCAATGAATTCTCAGCCGATTTGACTAAAATCAGTTTCTATCTTCCTCCCTAATTTTTTTTGGGACTTTCCTTTGATCGAGGCATCATTTTCAGTCCCTCTCAACTCCTCTTTGAGTTCACTGGGGTTTGGAGGGTGTCTCTCTCCCTCATGGGGTGAATTGTGTTGTGTTGTCCATTCAGGATGAGTTGGGTGATCCGATAGGTGGTGTGGTGGTGCCTCAAGTGAGAGGTGGCACACCCAGACTTCTTGATTCACTTCATATCTCACCCATTTCACTGCAGATCATCTTCCATCTCCTCTCCCAATCAAGATTTGCGCCCCCTTTGGGCCAGTGGGCCTGTTTTTGCCATAAATTGAGGTTTCTTTTCCCTTCTTGAAGTCGATTTGGAGAGAATAGGCTTGCTATTGTAATACTGTTGCAATATTTTCATTGTTTGAATAAAGAAGCTTTGGAGGATAAATGGTGTAATGCTCTCATGTGTGTGGAATAAGCATTGTCTTGCGGCTATTGATGTTGTTGATTTTCCTCTCAATTTATGCATCTGAACCTTGTATGGCTTGAATGATTCAGCTGAATCAATAGGAGTGTAGTTAGGCATGTAATATTACTTTTTTTTTCTGTATCTCATAGCATACATGTTTGAATATCTAGATTATACATGTTTAATGAGCTTATGTGCATGTAATTATTGTCTCTTTTTTTCATATATATATCCAGATCTCATAAGGTTTTGTGCAAGGTTGTGTGTTTAGCTTTTAGGTGGTAAGGATTGGATGAGCTGTGTATCTAGTTTGACTCCACTGTACATCTGACATTTTTGTGGAGGCGTTTCCCCTCTGCATTCCACTAATAAGTTTCCCTTGCAGATCTATCCAGCAACAGGTATTCCCCCTTCTCTTCCTCCATTTTATTAAAATCAATCTTCCAGTTACTTGTTCGTCCTCTTATGATCATTTCCACTTCTCAAAATTTATTATACATTGTTATATCTAGTTCCTAAGAGTCTTGTTGCTTATATATGAAATTTCATAAAGAATATCATATTTTAAAGATAGATCTAGGTGAAGAAATTCATTTTTGCAAGTAGCTAAATTGTAGATCTAAAGCTTGCTCATAAGGTAGTTTCTTATGCTTTTTCATTCTTTAAAGATTTAAATTCTACAAGAAAGTGCACATCATACTGGCTGCCCAAAATACAAGCCAATATCCCAAGGAAATCTTGCTTTCCTTCGTTCCTTTTTGCAAAACTAAATTATTTCTTTTTAACAATTTTTAAATTAGTCTTTTTTTTGGTAATTAGTGTGGTGACCCAAAACACTTTTAAAGTGTTTTTGGGCACATTTTATTTTAATAGATTGCTGTTTTTTATCATATTTAACAAAAAACAGAAGGAGGCACTTCCTTTTTTTCGACTCTCTGGAAAACCGGAGCTTCCCGGAGGCTTCCCCCACTATTGTGCTTCCTTATTAGGCTTGTTGTAAGCTTGTTGTAAACCTTTGGATCCCAGATAACAAGGACCAAAGTGCAGTTATTTTTCTGATATTTTAACCTTTAATAATAAATAATCACTTTGAGTAGGCTCTTTCGATCCCACTCCCCATCCCCCCTATGGGGATCCGCATCCGTTTCAGTTTTTTGCACTTTTCCCATTTTTTGCTCTAGTGTATTCTTGTTTTGTAGGATTGTATAATTTGATCATATTTTTCATTATTCCATATTTTGAAATCAAAGTAATACTAATACTTACCCCACGTATCCTCGATTGAACCAAAAGGTGAAAGAGGATCGTGGTAGGATTAATTAGAAAACCTGTGGTGTGTGTTTTTTGCTTCTATTTTCATTGTTACTTTTCACAAGCAAACAGTAAAATTAACCCCTCCTTGATATCCCGATTGAGGTCCACTTGGATCGAAAAAGATTCCTGGAGGGTATTTTTTTTAACAAGAACATGCTCTTAGAATTTACTAAAATTTACAAGACTCCGGTGTGTATGCTCTGCACTTAGGTGTGGTTTGTCTGATCAGTCAAGTGCATCAAAAGCAACACAACTGACTAGAATAATTAGGATTCACTTTCCCAATTAACCACCACAGGTGAAAATCCAACGCCTCAATTAAACTGTAAACGGTGGCAAAATACCCAAAGGAAGTGGGAACTACTGGACAGTGACCCCGAGGCGTCGATATTTGTTACATCCTAGTGGGTGTATTACGAACATAGTCTTAGAGACTCCATCCAGCCCACACATTCCTTGTGGGTATCCTTAGCGGTTGTTACTTTTTGACATACTCCAAGTACCCCCCAGGTACATCTGGAGCCCCCCACCCCAACCTAATTTAAATCACTCATTTTTTCACATTAATTTAAAAAGTACAAAGATACAATTTCACAACATTCACTCCATCACTTGCAAGCACTCTTAATTATTTTCAGCTCCATTTAAGGCACTGGTCAACTGTTTATTTCTTTCAATCTATATGTGATTGGGTGTCGTATCATGCTTATTTGTGATTGTCTCATCATGTTATCTGTTATTTACAATTGTAAATCAAAACTCCTAAAAAACTTACTCATTTAATACCATCATCATCTAAGTAACCAGCCTTAGTAACTTGTAGGGTCCACCCCCCTTGTCTTTGTTAGGATTTTTGCCTCATGGTTTTCCTCCACATGAGGTCCCTCCATTATACCCAAAACATTTCCTTCCATGCAGCATGAAAGGGATGACACCTTAAATTCCTTTTTAATTTGACAGATCTGCAACTTTGACTCTTGAAGTAATCTTTGTGTGTTATTCAATAAGTCACTAGTGATCACCAAATTATTAGCAAGCCTCTCTGATTCTTCTTCTTCCTTCTTAAGTGCACTATGGTACATCTCAGCCACCATGAAGAGATGATCTCTGTCAGATATTAAGTTCACATATCTCTCCTTCATCTTTTCTATGTTTTCTTTCAATGCTATGCACTCCTCCAGAAAGGCTTCTCCTTCCATCTCTCCTCCATAATATTTCCAACAACATCTTCCCACTAAGGCATTTATGTTAGCAAGTTTGTTCATGGATTCCATAAAATTTTATTTGTCCTCCTTAAGTGGTCCACTCAGATGATGTGGCTCATAAATAATATCCTCGACCAAGGTTTCTTCCTCTAACAGCTGACATATAATACTACTTTTCTTGTGGCATGGATCCACAACACAAATCTCATTCTCATCATACAAGTCAACCTTTGAATTTTCTGCAAAATCACTTCCATGGTGTGAAGTGGAGGGTATCTCTGATGGCTGGAATGACATGTGATATGTACAAAAATCAGAAAAAATCTCATGTCTTGTCATTTTAGCTTCATCATGCTGCAAGAGAGTCCAAAATTCTGAACTATGTTCATCCCTTTGCATCAGATTTTTCTCCTTCAAATTTCCTAGTTCACATTCAGCTAGTAGGGGCTTGTCTTCCACTTACTTAGGGAGTTCAGATGATGACTTCAGATATGATATTTTTTATTTTTTTGGATCTGATCCAAAATATCCCTTATCACCATTGAAAAAATCACAGTGCTTTGCACCAATTTCTTGTTCACCAACAAAGAGACTAGGAGTAAATTCATCTCTCTCACAATTGTCCTTCATTATGTAGTCTTCATAGGCAAGTGCAATCTTATCAATATCCCATGAATCATATGTCTGCAAATAATCATGGATGATGCAAAAATTAGAGACCCTAACATCCATTTTCTTCATATTACCATCTTCCCGAAGTGATACTAAGGTGTCCTGCTCCTCCACCAAATTGTTTGGTTCACACCCAAGCAGTGTGGCCTTGTTTTCTTCTTCCTTATGTTGCTACAAAGGTCACTGTAATTATGATTTGTAACCTCCCTTTGGATCTGATCCAAAAGGTGTATCTACACCCATACATGATCCAACATCTCTATCAGTGATTTGGAGATCACCCACAAATAAATTGGAAGTGCATTCATTCTTCACACTACCAACAAGCATATTTTTTGTTGTTGGGACTTCATCTGCACATGGATTCTCTTCCTCTTCTTTCAAGGAACTTGATGTTTCTCCATCTTGAGTGGTACTCAGGTCACAAATCTTGGAATCTCTTCTTGCATAGAACCCAAAAAATCTCATAATGCTTGAAGAATTTTCCCTTTCTTCTCCAGGTGGTAAACAACTATTCTTTACTTTTTGGCACACTTCATCCACCATGTGTGCAATATTTTTTATGTTTTCCCCATAGTGGGTATCTCTGAATGGATTATGTATCTATAGAGTATATAAATCTTGAAAATATAAAACCTCCCTTATCTCTTCTTTCAAGGCACGGTAATCCATGAAATACTGGGAAGATTTATTAGAGTTCTTCCCATTGAACATGTGACCACCAACACTAGTAGATTTCTGCCAAATGGATTTTTCATAATATGGAGGCAAGAAATAATAAACATAATATGTACATAATATACCTGAGGTACTGCATGTGGCCTCTTCATAATCTTCTTCTTCATACTACTCAATTTCTTCTTCATACCTATTGCAGTATTCTTCATACTGCTCATCAAAGTCTTGCTCCGAGTATGGTAGTAGCCTCATGGCTGCAACTTTCTTCACTGAGAGATTTATTTCCACATAATGATATAAGGAAATAAATATGATACCACTATAATGTTTCCAATTTGGATATGCATACCTGAACACTAACTACTGCTGCAAATTAAATAAAATTTATGATATGACATTACAAACACTCAGTGAAACTTTAGACTAGGTAATTCAAGGTGTTTTGTTGGGAAATTTGCAGACATGGGAGTAGGCAGGGAAAATAAACCAAATGTAAGTTATGAAAATTGAATTCATTTCCCCTAACACATTTACATCGGGGACCATTCAGGTTTCAGGATCCACTATGCAGAAACTTAATCCTCCGTTTTTGGGTCACCCAACCGTGAAACTAGGGAACTTTATTCAGTCCTTTTGACCAAGGGCTTGGGGAAATGTATATATGGGTTGTATAAAATTTATTTATCATAAAATTCATGATATTTTGGGAGATTTTTGGATCATATTGAATAGTTTAGGAGTGAATTGGGGTTTTTAAGCGATTTTGGACTAGGGAAGTCTTCACAATGGAGGCTCCCAAAAACTTGTACAGCCTCAACGAATTTATGATATGGAACTATTTATGGGTAGGTGACTCTTTTAGTGGAACATAGAAACTTATATAATAAAAAATCATTGAATATAACTCTCTGAATTGAAATAACAACTAGACTAGTCAAATTTAATGTAATCTATCTAGGGTGTGTAAGTAAGCTTGGAATTCATAACAAAACTATATTAGACCTGATAAATGTATTTGAAAGAGACTAATACATCTCATTACAGCATATTAAACCATCCAAACTCATTCCATGAACAAGTCTCACTTATTACTACACGAGAATGGTCAAATCCTTCATTTTGATGACTAGTTAAGCTTATACATGGAAATCTGAGTATGAAAAGTTAATGAACAGAGTTATTGAAAAATGGAATATATAAATAACAGTATTTATCAGCTGTTAAAAATCATAAATAAATATATTAACTGACCATTACATCATAGTACTCAAAATTATTGGTAGAGGGGCTAAAAAATTGACATGAGAGAGACTGAGAGCATAGGTGAATCTTGGGATTCAGTGGAGCTTGTGTTAACTGAGATGGAGGCTGAAAAAGATGACTGATAATACTTTACTAGATGAACATTAGGTGCTCCATATATGCAAAGAGAAGGGAATGGGAATGAAGGAGCGGGGAAAGGAAGTTTTCGGGCTCATCTCCCAAAGCTCTGAGGTGCATCACTCAGAAAACTATGCTCACATAGAATCAATCAATTGATTCATTTACAAAACTAGTAAATGGAGCTTGAATTTTTCTTTAATAGATCTATGGGTGACCTACTTAGAAAGTAGAGGCAATAGGTGACGTGTGAGAGCAAATCATCCTCATAGAGGCCCTAACCCTAGCCACATATGCGCCCTCCTTGAGTAAGTGGAAAGTAGGGACCCTTGTGAGGTGTTTCCCTATCCATGTCATTCATCAAACTTGGAAACTGTACCCTCCTTAGGCCCATAGTTTATACTTTTTTCAATGACATCTTTTTCTGCCTTTCCTGCTTTTGTGTTGAGCCTCCAAAAAGGAAACAGCACCCTCCTTAGTCAATTGTTTTCTGCTTTTCCCTATGACAGACTTTTGTGACTTTCCTTCTTTTAAGACCGAGTCTCAGAAAGGAAATTGCACCCTCCTTAGTCAATTGTTTCTTGCTTTTATTATGACGTCTTCTATCATAGTGTTTGGGCACTTTCCATTTTATCTCTGGCTACTTTTGTCATATATTTTCCACTTTCTTAATCTCCTCCCTTGGCAAGTTGGCTTGCGAATTGTTCCTGACATGGAAAGCTCAGCTCCACATGTTATTTTCACAATAAATATTAATGATAAATAAAAATGAAAAACATGCCTCGATAATTTTTATTTAGAAAAAATTTCTCTAGGAAATTTTTTTAATTCCACTTAGTCCCTCTAGGCATTCAACATGGTCCACACTTTTGTTGGTCCAAAATGTGGGGACATGACAAGACAGAGGTTCCATGAAGACACAGACTCACCCCCCCTTTCTTATGGGGTACCATGACACCATCAGAGCACAAATGACCACATAATGGGTCATTAATTCTTCTCCAAGCCATTTAGGGCTTCTCCATCATCTACCAAGGCTTCAGGACAATCTCAGGGTCTTCAATGTATTCAAATGCAATTCTGATGAGTAGAAGAGTGTTGCAGCAGTAGTGATGTTTAATATGAAAGTGATGACATGGATAGAAAGATGATATGGAAGTGAGCGCACTTGATAGTGATATCTGTGTGTGATGAGTATGTTGAGATAGTGAGATGTAATTTTAAAAGCAAGCTTGTCTTTATTTTGAGGTTAGGATACCTCAAACCCTTCTTAGTAGGGTCTAAGAAAACCAGCAAGGGTCCTGGATGAAGAATAGGTGCTATGTGTATCAGTAGGTGTTGATTTTACCTCATGGTTGTAATCGTTCCAAAACAAATACAAAAAGATTACAAAATCATATGGTGTTGTGTTATCTTGTTCTATGGTTCTTGTTATGACTCCATGATTCATATGCTTATGATTTATAAATGATGAAGTGGTAGATGTTTATGAAATGATTATGTAAATGGAAGAATAATGCATTTATGAATTAGTTGTTGATTGCTAAAATTGAAAAAGTAATAAAGACTGCACACACAAATTCACCCCCCTCTCTGTGTGCATGGTGTGTGCAGTCTTTATTACTTTTTCAGTTTTAAAAATCAACAACTAATTCATCACTGCATTATTCTACCATTTACATAATAATTTCATAAACATCTAACACTTCATCATTTATAAATCATAAGCATCTGAATAATGGATTCATAACAAGAACCATAGCACAAGAGAACACAACACCATATGGTTTTGTAATATTTTTGTATTTCTTTTGGAATGGCTACAACTGTGAGGTAAAATCAGCACCTATTGATACACAGAGCACCTACTCTTCATCCAGGACCCTGGATCTAGTCATCATGATCTGCCAAGAAGGACCATATCACAAAGAAGACCACTTGTTTCCAGGTATGGATTTAATGGTTATTTTTTTTCTTATTATAACTTTGGTCATAAGGCTATGGATTGTAGAATCCATGGAAAAGGAAGTGTTGGAAGTCCCAATGACAATTTTATATGGTGGACATGCAACCATGTGGGTCGCATTGCTGCATATTGTTCTACGATGAGGTGTTATAGTTGTAGTGGCCTTGGGCACAAATATCAATACTGTTGGAGTACACAGAAACAACCCATGAGGAGGATCTCATACAACTCATCAAGGAAATCCAATACAGATGAAGGAACAAATGCTGAAAGGATAGATGCCAAAAAGAAAGTATGGATGAAGAAGGCTGAGCAGTTGCAGAAGTTAGTTCTTGAGGTGAATCTGTTTGTGCAATCTTTATTAATTTTTCAATTTTAACAATCAACAACTAATTCATCAATGCATTATTCTACCATTTGCATAATAATTTCATAAACATCTATCACGTCATAATGTATAAATCATAAGCATTTGAATCATGAAGTCATAACAAGAACCATAGCACGAGAGAACATAACACCATATGATTTTGTAATATTTTTGTATTTATTTTGGAACGGCTACAACCATGAGGTAAAATCAGCACCTACTAATACAAAGAGAACCTACTCTTCATCTAGGACCCTGCCTTGTTCTCTTAGACCCTGCTAAGAAGGGTTTGAGGTATCCTAACCTCAAAAACAAGATAAGCTTGCTTTTACAATTACAGCTCATTGTCTCATCATGATATGTTTGTCAATCTACTCAACACTGCTGCAATACTCTTCTCAATATTTTTGTTCATATTCTGATGATCAACACTAATCATTGCTGGTCAATCTTTGTTGTTTCTCATCAATATATATTGCTCAAGGATCATGACAATTCACTGTACAACATCACTAAGATCTGCCCATCATCTAGTATGCTCTCATCATCATTATCACCAGGTGTATTAGGCATGCATCATTAGGAATAATCATAGAACAAGTCAGCATCACATCATCATGCATCAAGCGTATCGATTAGCATCATCTACATATGTGTATGCTTAAGTGTACATCATGGTATGTAGGGTTGCATGCACCATCATGGGCTAAGAATCACGTACAAGGTTCATATACATCATAATGTCACTCTTGCACGCATTCACAAACACTTCTTGCATACCACTGAGCACATTACTTCAAGAACTATTCATCATTGCAATTCACATTTGTATATCTTTGTGTATCAAAACTTTACCATGTATAACATCATTTTACTGATATTAGCTTTGCTTAGCAACTTACCACAAATGCATTTCAATCAATACTTCACTTTGTCATCTCTTCTCATTTTACTATTCATACCATGTCCTTGTAAATGATCTTCATTGTGTGTACATACTGTGCATACCTATCATCATCATCTTGACTGTAGGAGATCACAACCATGTATATTGACCTCATTATAAGAGTTGTGTGTGTGCTTTTAGGACAAACTACACACTTCAATACTATATTGTGTACTTTATTGTTTGCACATCACTCTTCACAATACAGACCTTGTAAAAGGTCATGAAATTGTTGATTGTTTGACTGCCTGAACTTCTATAGCTGCTGCAATAGTTCACCACCCAGACCCTTCAATCCTTGCATTATGTGCTGGTACAAACCCTCAAACAAGTCCAAAAGGGACTGTTAATTAGCAACAATAGTTAGATACTTAGGGGAGAGATTTGTCACAAAAATTTACCAAAAATCGAATTGTTTGCAGGTGTAGAAAAAGGGGACTCAAACACTACTTGCTGCTGCAAAAATATCTCAGTCAATTTTCCTTTAAGATCATAAACAATTCAGCAGATAACCTAAGACCATGTCCAAGAATTGGACTATCATAAAACCAAAGAAAACTTTATCTCTGTGGAAAGATTTGGGACTGTGTTTTCTAGGCTTGACTGCTCCTACGAATTTCTTCCTCAGTCCCTAAAAAAATGTTTCTGAGTTAAAAAGGACTTGTGTGGCTGCCTAAGTGGACTGTACTTCACTGCCTCAGTAGCATACTTCGCTGCCTCAGTTCCATACCCGAAATTCAGAGCTATCCGAAAAATTACACTAAAAAAAATGAATCTTTATGGGGTATTTATACTTGTTTCAATGTGGAATTTTCAAATTTTTTTACTAGGCCTACCTTGCACATGGTTTAATATGAATTAAATTATTCTTTTAGCAAGCCAACTTCTCATGTTTTATTTAAGAGTTTGAATCCATAAATTAAGCAATATCCCTCGTGGAAAACAGCATGGTGAGGTAGCTGATTTATTTCCTTTTGTTTGGGTCATCCTTCATATTTGAAGTTTTCTTAACTCAAGATCCATGTTACATTAAATTTTCCACTTCATTATTGTTCATAGGGATTCATATTAAAGCCACATTATGCTTCAGCCTTTCCATATTTCAAGGATTTGGGATAGGGCTTGAAGAGCCTTTTCAAAAGCTTCATCATTACTTCAATAGTGTTCAATGGCCATCAAGCAAGACATGCATTTATGCAAGTGTCAAAAACTTCATCAAATCACCATGAGTGGGTTTCAAGACCCAAGTTTCCATGTGCACAAATTAACCATCGAGTCTTCATGGTACAAGTCAACGAGTAAGAGTGTAAGGGAATCATAAGGGATGAAAAAGTTCCAAGAGCTATTATACCATCATTTATGTGGGTCCAAGAACTTCTTCATAGCTTCTTCATCAATCAAGAGGCTTCTTTAACCACCTCAACCACTCAAGCAGACCTCCAGGGGTCAAGATATCACCTATGGGGTAGTTGGGCCTTCTTCTGGGGTACCATGACACCATCAAAGCATAAATGACCATAAAATTGGTCATTGATGCTTCTCCAAGCCATCTAGGGATTCTCCATCATCTACCAAGGCTTCAGGACCATCTCCATGGTCTTCAATGTATTCAACAAGGTGGTGGCGCTTCAAGGTCCAATCTTGTGGGTACAGGGACCTTGTCAACTAGGTAAAAGGTGCTTCAAGGCACAAACCCACTCTGTAAGGGGTCCAAGGCACTACAAGGTACAAACCCACTCTGAAATGGGTCCAAGGCACTATAGGTGGGACTTGGTGGAATCAATGAGACACTGTGGGGCCACTGCAAGTCCATGTTGGCATCAATGACAATTTCATCAACAATGGTATCAGAGCACAAGTTAGAACAAAAATACTGAGTCAACAGTCTGGTTTTCATCAAAACCTAAGTTTTACATAGTATTCTATGATTTTGGGTTACCTTCAATAGCATAGACTAATCCCTTAATAATTTATTGAAGGGATCCAAAGCTTGAGCAAAGGTATATCGTCAACTACAAACCAAAATATCAGATCAGAATAAAATTCCAAGTAAGATTCTTATGCTTGTTGATTTTTTGTTTGGATGTTGTTTACTGTGTATGTGGATTGATAGCCTATGGGTGTTGATCTTAACCTTCTTGAGGAAACAAGTTGTTTAAATTTGTAATAAGATGTTGTTGGACAGTATGATTTAAGACCAAGTTTGATTACATTCCTTTGACTGGAGTTGACTGTAACTACCTTTGTATTGTTTTTAAGTCTAAGTTGCCATTATCTCTCTGACAGTAAATTCAATATTTGTATTGACAAGTTTTGAGAAGTTTAGAGTTGGCTTTGACTAAGTTTAACAATTGGTATCAGAGTAGGCCTTCGTCGCAATCCTAGCAAGCTTGAAGGAGATTCATGGAGACACAATGTAAGCAAAGGAAGAGTCATCAAGAAATAATGTTCCTATACTTGATATGATATATTATTTCAGTTGGAGGAGCAAAATGAAGGCTTATCTAAAGAAATTTGGTGTTTGGGAGATTGTGATCAATCCACCTTATCCATCAAACAAGAATGGTGAATCAGTTGCACAGAAGGAAGCAAAGAAGGACAATACTATAGCCTTGAAGTTCCTCATGGATGGACTTCCCAGCTTAGTGAAGGAAAGTGTAGGGGAGTACACTTCAGCCAAAGACCTATGCTTCAAGTTGGAAAGCAAGTATCAGAAGGAAAGCCCAGAACCTGAAAAGATAGATCAGGAATCAGAAGACAAGCCCCCTAAAGAAGTCAATCAAGAAGAGGACTCTAGTAAAAGTATGGACTATTTTGATTGTAACGATGGCTTGTGTGATGAAATTGAAAAGGGTCTGGCAGATGATGATGAAGGGATATTAAAGGCTTCACATGAGATACATCTCACATTGATAAATATAGATCTCAGAGCTAATTGGTTCCTGAACACAATAAATTTGAACCAAAGTGAATTCACGAAGTTCAAAAATAAAATATTGAACTCCTTGAATGAATATTAGTAGAATACCATGACAATGAAAGTGTTTCTTGTGAATCTCAACAAATAAGGATAAAGAGTTGTGGGATCGAATAAAATACAAGGATGTTGAAGTTGAACAACTAAAGACTGAATTGGTCAGTAAAACAGAAGAACCATAAGATCCTGCTAAAGAGCTTAAAGAAACTGGAGAGGTCAATCATGATCTAAAGACTCAGCTGGATGAAGCTAAGAGGATAGAAGAAATCTTGAATATTCAGTTGGAAGAAAAGGAGGAGACTATCCAGAAGCTGGAAATGGAGGTAGTTGGTCTTAGGAAGAAAGGTGAGAATAATGATGATTTTTCCAAGTTCAAGGATAGTTCAGTTGTCCTAGATAAATTTTGGATTTCCAAAATCTCCATGTGACAAAACTGGTCTTGGTTACAAGAAGGACAAAGAAAAATATGAATATGACACTTGGTCTTTGAAGACTCCAGAAGCAGGTCCATCAACATCCAAATCTTCTCCCCATGCACCTAAAAACAAGGACTCTGGAAGTACAAAGATGAAACAAGGATTTAGGTCTGTTCCTCAAAGTAAGCTCAGAAAAGAAACAATTCAAAGATCCAGGTATGAAATTGGTTTCAATGGTTATTTTTATTTTTGTTCTGACTTTGGTCATAAGGCTATGGATTGTGGATTCCATGGAATAAGAAGTGGTGGAAGGCCCAATGACTCAGATAGATTTTAGACATGTTTTTGCCACATGTCACACATTGAGATGGTACACATGTAGTGGGTTTGGCCACAAATCCCAAGAGTATGCAATTCAAAGAAGTCAACCAAGGAAGAGTCCTTCCTACACATCAGCAAGAAGAACCAGTGAATTTTGGAAGACCAATACAAGAAGACTTAAAGATAAAAAGACAAAGGCCTACAGTCTGGGACACTCTTAGGCATGGAGATATGAAGTTGATCAAAGAAGTGTTGGAAGTTCCAACAACTCAGTCATATGTTGGAAATGTAACCATTTTGGTCACATTGCTGCATATTGTTGTACGATGAGGTGTTATAGTTACAATGACCTTGGGCAAAAAGCTCAAGATTGTTGGAGTACACGGAAACAACCCATGATAAGTTACTTATACAGCTCATCAAGGAAAGCCAGTATAGATGAACGAACAAATGCTGAAAGGACAGATGCTAAGAAACAAGTATGGATGAAGAAGACCAAGCAGTTGTAGATAAGAGAGGTTGATCAAAGCAAGGAGGATGGCTTCCATATAAAAATCCAAGTGTAATGTCTCTCAAAGACCTTAGCACACCTTGAGTTCATGCTGCTGGAGAATGAACTCAAAGGATAAAGGATGGTTACTCCAGGTATACATACAGGTCCTAAGATCATGGATATTGACATAGGGAGTAGTAAACATTAATCAGCTATTTCAGCTATAGGTATCTGGTCACCCTTTTCCATTGATTCCAAAGGGGGAGAGATGAATACAAAGGAGAGATAAAGAAAAAAGGGTAGCATGCTCATAGGGGGAGCATGACTTGTTGTCATTAATGCCAAAGGGGGATATTGTTGATGAAATTGTCATTGATGCCAACATGGACTTGGAGTGGCCCTAGAGGTTGTCATTGATGCCACCAAGTACCACTTGCAGTGCCTTGGACCCATTACAGATTGGATTTCAGCCTTGAAGCACCTTGTACCCAATTGACAAGGTCCATGTACCCAAAATCCTAGATCTTGAAGCCACCACCTTGTTGAAGATGCTGAAGATGTTGTTGATGGTGATGTTGAAGACCCCGATGATGATGCTTAAGACCCTAGAGATGATGCTAAAGACCCTAGAGATGGTGTTGCAGCACTTGCAAACAATTGAGAATCCCTAGATGGGTTGGAGAAGCATTAATTACCCATTTTGTGGTCATTCATGCTTTGATGGTGGTCATGGTACCCTAGGAGAAGGCATGGTACCCCCCCAGGTGATGTCATGATGGATCTTGACCCTTGGAGGTCTCTTATATGGTTTAGGTGGTTGAATATGTCCTTGGACCCACACTTGGTGAATTAGTGGCCCTTATACCCTTGGAGCCTCTACATGCTTGATGATGCCCTTACCACTTGAAGGAAGCATTTCATGGTCATGGTTTATTATGGGTTTATTTATGGAGCCCTTCTTGTTGTAGTCATGGTTTCCTTCTTACATGTTGATGGAATCCTTGAAGAATCCCTCACGCACATACGAATGAAGCTCTCTTGCATTTGATGATCATATGATGTTATGATGGAGGAGCCTTTGGACATGCCCATGGATCCTTGCTTAGCCCTCAATCTTGATGAAGCCTTGGGGTGTCCTCCTTGCCTTGTTAAGGATTTATTTGTGTCATGATAGAGATCTTGGTTGGCGATGTATCCCTTGGTTCCATAAAAGTACTTGAAGATACCTTCAAGAAGAATTCTAGTCAAATCTGGTGTCCTACACAAATTGAAGAATTTAAGGGTGAAGGACCATGTGTTTCCAAATAATCCCATAACAGTATGATAGCCCTCGTCATTTTGTTTCCAATGATAGGTGGAAATCCATGTAATTCCTAACGGTTGAAAAGATATGATTTTTTGAAGTTGGTGTACCCTACCTTTTTTGGGGCAGCCGACCAAACAAAAGATTTTTTTTAATTAAAATTAATTTTTTTGACATGTTGGCCCAGTAAAAATTCATGAAAAATGTATATAAATAGGCCAACACCCTCACTCATTTGACACACAAAAAATTTCAGATAAAAGGACAGCTCTGCAATTTTGTGTGACTGTGGATGACTGAGGAATTTTGGGTATATGATAGCACTGAGGGAGCAACAAGAGTTTTTTTTTTAATCTCTGATTTTTTTGGGTACATAATCCACTGAGGCAGCAGCAATATGTAATAGTCACAGGTCTTATTTTTGTGACTGTAATTTTGCAGAATTTTTTTTTGTAGCAAAAGCATAAGCAAATGTGACTATGATTTTCATTGAACTTTGGAAGAAAAATTCGTGGTAGCAGACCTTGTGCATAGGCAGTTTACAAAAGTTTTTTTTTTTTTTTGGTATATTTAGTAAGCTACAGAAGAGACCACCATTGTATGGTAGTACAAAATGCAACCTGTGTGTTGAGTTAATTAGACTTACCCCAAAGAGCGGACATGATACACAGTCTAAGTTGGTGATATATTTTGGGTTCTTCCACAAGATATACACAATCCATACATGGTGATGACCACCCAATTGGTGAATTTTGAACATCCCTAATCCTAAATGGTGGAGATGACTGCCCTAATCCTGAGTGATGATGATATATGATATTCTGAGGGTTAACTTCACAGAAGTTGACAGGTGATGACACTGTGTAAAGAACATACATAGTCCATGCATGAAAATGATAGTCCATGCCAGGAGATGACAGACCTATATTTTGAAGTATATGACAGTATAAGATTGTATGACATCCCTAACACTACTGCATGGAAAGTGACAAGCAACAAGACATGATGACATGACAATGTTTTGAATATTCAAGTATATCTCATACTACTAAAGTTATGGTCACCCATATACATATCTACATCTATCTCAGGATGTATGAATCCAAGGCATAAGTGTTTCATAGCGATACCATCCACATCATATCTTGATCCCTCCTCAAGGTGACAAAATATCTGAAGAAGTTAGAAGTATTGATCTCAATATAGCATCAAAAAATGGTCAAGAAGCATGCATAATCTTTCTTTAGTGTGATTGCAAAGTCAAAGGCAGCTATAGTAAACAATTACAAAAATTGTGAGGCATGTGTGAAGCCTTAAGTGCACATATTGAGAAGTCTTGAGTAGATTTGGAGTAATCTTGAAGAGAATTCTAGGCATTGGTTGATGACAATAGATTGACAGTGGCTTGACATTGATGACTCGATAATGACAGGACATAACCGGATAATGATGACAACCCTTTTCGGATCAAGTTGATTACAAATGTGATGTGACACTGATATAGTTTGAATTGACAGGAGACTTACATAACACTAGATAAGTTGCTTGAGCAACAGTTTGAATTAACTTAATGAGCAGCATTGACATTTGAGCAGAGTTGAATTTGTTTGACAAGTTATTGGACAAGTGACATGCTAAGAGTTGATCAGATTGACAAAACTAGTGAAAGTGATAGCCACAGTAGGAACAATTCGATAGTGACTTGATTGACATGAAAGAATTTGTAATATGTGAAGAAGATTGAAGATGTTGTGGCAGTTGAGTGATAGTGCCAGCAGTGGACTGAGTTTTTCTTGATTGGAAAGCATAGTCTTACACTTGTGGATTGGATTCCTAAACCCTTTCTTAGTTGGACCTAATAAAATCAGGCTGGGTCCTGTTTCAGCGTTGGTGCTCTTTCTATCAGTTGGTGTTGATTGTAATCGTGAAGATTCTTGTCTTCCATGTACAATAAATAAAGATCAAATTTCCAAATATTCTTGTGTCTCTTGATTTGATTATTGTATGGTTGATTTAGTTGATGCATTTAATTATGTAATTTATGACATAGTGATTGATGTACTCTAAATGATTAAAAGAAGGTAAAAATTTGTTAAACTGCTCACACACTGATTCACCCCCCCCGCCTCTGAGTGTGGCCATTGTGTCCAACAATTGTTGATGAAATTGTCATTGATGCCACCAACTCCCTCCTGCAGTTTCTTGACCCCTTATAGAGTGGGTTTGCACCTTGCAATGCCTTAGATCCCTTACAGAGTAGGTTTGTGCCTTGAAACACATTATACCCAGTTGACAAGGTCCCTATACCCACAAGCTTGGATATTGAAGCCACCACCTTGCTGAAGACATTGAAGACCCTATAGATGGTCTTGAAGCCTTGGTATATGATGGAGAATCCCTAGATGGCTTGGAGAAGCATTAATGACCCATTCTATCGTCATTTATGCTCTAAAGGTGTCATGGTACCCCAGAAGAAGGCCCAACTACCCCACAGGCTATATCTTGACCCCTGGAGGTCTCCTAAGGTGGTTGAAGAAGCCTATGAATCCTCTTGATTGATGGGAAACCTTGAATAAGGCCGTAAACTCCCACATGGCACTTGGATGTAGTGTTTGAAGCCCATTTGATGATATTGAGGTTGGTAATCCCTTATGATTTGGTACTTTGCACCCACATATATCATGGACATTTGCACTTGATGATTTGGCCCTTAAACCCACATGTCTTGAACACATGGTGGGCCTTGACCCTTTGACATGGTGTCTTAACGAACACATAATGATCCTTGGCATATTACACCCTTACTTCTTCCATGGATTCATATGTAAATTCTTTAATACCCCTACACTCTTGCAACCCATAAAATTTGGAACCAATGCTTGTTTATGATATGACATGGAACTTTCTCTTATGACAGCCCTACAAAAAGGGGGAAAACAACTCTCAAAAGGATTGGACGATGGTATGGTGAAGGCATACGGAATTGAGTAATATAGCCT
>LPNX010826146.1:304314-399835 GCA_001517045.1 Pseudotsuga menziesii | reverse complement strand
TATAATTTTTAGCAGGTTGACTCCATAATTCATGGTGAAAAACTAGTATAAGTACCAATGAAGAATCATTCAAAATTATAACAATTTCATGTATTATTTTATCTCTGTGATTTTTTTCGTTTGACTGAGGCTGGACTGAGGCAGTGAATGAGCAGTGTCTGCAATTTTTGTAGAACTGAAATTGCAGAGAAAAGGGTTACAGCAGCAGGCTTGAATTTGCAAACTAAGGTGGCAGTAGTAGGAGGAGACACCCATTTTTTTTTCACAGTCTGTAATTTGCAGCATATACTTAGCCCCAAATTATTTGACTATTTTGGAGGCTTGTACACAGTCTTTAAACCAAAGTTTGCAGCAGTTAAACAGTCCAAGTAAAAGATGAATATTTCTATGGTCAATTGAGGAAAAAATTCAATGGAAGAGCAGTAGTCTATATCCAAGTTTTAGTGACTCAGTTGGAGTAGACTTTTGCAGCAGCATATGGAAATTTTGTGGTCAACCATGTACTCAGATCTTTGGATGGTTGGGCATTAACAATTCTATGACAGCATTAAATTTGGGCCTAGGGAAGCAAACCACATCCTTACAAAATGTACTCTACAAACAGATAAAGGTATGATAACAAGTAAACACCCGATGCATATCCATTAACACTCCAAAGTAGTGATGATACATACATAGTGTGATGAATGTTGCTCCATAATATGATTCCCTAACTCCAATACATACATATATTGCTAAAAGCATAATAGAGTGATATACAGTATGGATGAACAAGTCATATACGATACAATGATATGCAAAGAATGATGTGAAGATGATGCCCTAGTTCCAGTGCATAGACGAATGAAGGTATGTATGCTCTAAAATTGTGTATACCCAGAAAGCTAATATAGTAAGATGTTTGATGAACTATTTTGAAGAAGTATTAGATTTACATGTTCAGTGATATATAGTGGCATATTTAAAATACATAGTGAAGTATGCATTAATAAGATGATATAAGCCATGATGATCATTGATTTTTCTTTGATAAGATGATGGGTGTAGTCTGTCCTAAAACACATACGAAGTTGACATGCATAGAAAATTCATGATGTGAATCATTCCCACACTTTTATGGTGGCTTATAAAAATTGTATTAATCTTGCACATTGATCTAGGGACTAAACATTAGTCTCATCAAAGATTAATCAACAAATAACTCATGAAATGGTGTAATCGGTCTACAGAATAAGTAGCCACTCTGTATTCACATAAAGAATGAATGATTACAATTACAATGTCATGCTACAGGCATGCATGAATGACCAATTTGAATCCTCAAGGAGGTCATTTGAATTGAATGAGTGAGTCTAGCTTAAATAACTGTAAGCCATATTCCACACTCAGTTAACCACTGATCAAAACCCTAATTGACTCAAATGAACCCTAACTGAAGCCAGAGTGCAATAAATGACTGAGTCTCAACTGAAAGAGATCAGTCACATGTCATAGCAATCCAACCATCAAGTTCTAGCACTTCAATGACTCCAATGAACCCGATGAGGTTAAGTGAAGTTGAACTGAACATCAAAAGTTGGTGGAGGTACCCTTGTTAACTCTAGTTCATTAATTAATCATTAAGTAATAAATTAAATGAAAGGAGGCACCTTCACTAACCTGTTTAACTTATTATAACCACCAGTTAGCAATTAGGTGCATTAATATCACTCAAATCACCCCTGGAGTGCTCCAGTTAGCCTCCCCAAATGTAGGAGAAGGCTAAGTTACCCTCCTTGACTGAAGGTAGGCATGGGTGTGACTGGATGATGACATTTAATGCTCCAATGATGTCAATTAATGTCGATAATACTAAGGATAGTGGTTTAACTAAGCCAATTTGACCAAAAAGAGTGTGTATGATGGTAAATGTCTCCAACACCCCCCCTTAAGCTATACTCGGGAGGAGTTAGAGAACAAAAATGCATAAAAATGCTAGGGCCCAGTAACTAAGGCCATAGGTCACCCTGTACAATGCTGAAACTGAAACAATGCTCAAAACAAACTAAGTGAGGAAAAGAGGGAAAACCCAGTGGGAAAACCCCCCCTCAAGATGAACACTGAAAGTAGTCTGAATCACCCTGATGAACTCACCCCCAACAGTGAACGAAGGTAATTGAACTTCTTTTTTGAAAATCTCTTGGTGAATATGTCTGCAATCTACTCATCAGTCGAGCAGTATTACAGAATGATGGTCCTGTCATGCACTAGCTCCCTGATGTAGTGCATGTGGATCTCTACATGCTTGGTCCTCTACCTGGTAACTGGATCCATGGAAATCTTAATAGCACTTTGATTGTCACAAAAGAGGACAGTGGACAAATTAATACCAAGATCAAACTCTGAAAGAATTCCTTGCAACCAAACTGCTTGGATGCAAGCATTCACCGCTCCTCGATACTCGGCCTCTGCTGAAGATAGTGCTATGGCAGCCTACTTTTTGCTTGACCAGCAAATGGCGCCACCACCAAACATGAATACATATCTGGAAGTATAATTTCGATCAATAGAATCACCCACCGAATCAGAATTTGTGTATCCAACCAGCTCTAGCTCGGAGTCTGCAGCATAGTGAATGTCGTAGGTCCTGGTTCCCTGAATATGCTGGAGGATCCTCTTGGATGCCTTCCAATGAATATCATGAGGCTGATGCATGTATATTTATACAGCATTCATGGTATAACAAATATCATGCCGAGAATGTGTCAAGTACAACAAGATACCAATCAGTTGTCGATAGATAGTGCAATCCATGGGAGGTGTGCTTTTTCCTTCTTCAAGGCTAATCCCTGGAAGGAAAGGGAATGGTGCAGGCCTACATTCAGCCATGTTAAACTTTAATAACAGTTCTGAAATGTATTTGTACTGAGTTACCATAATCCCATCAGAAGTTTTCTCAATTTCGAGCCCCAAAAATTGTTTTAGAAGCCCCAAATCACTCATTTCAAAGGCATTGTGGAGAGCAATTTTGATGGCTAAAATGGAGGCAACTGTGATACCTGTGATCAGTAAGTCATAAACATATAAAAAAATGATAATTATATGACCATAATACTTCTGTAAATACACATTTTTATCTGATATACACCTTTGAAAGTTTTGTGAGAGAAGGAAGGCATCCATCTTGGAATACCACTCTCTTGGGGCCGGTTTTAACCCATATAGTGACTTCTTTAGCTTGCAAACCAAATATGGATCAGTGATGTATCCCTTAGGCTGCTTCATGTATATCTCCTTATGAATATCTCCATGTAGAAAGGCTGGCTTAACATCCATGTGATGCACTTCCTAGTGCTTGGATGCTGAAATTACCAAAACAAGGCAGATGGAGTCCATTTTTGCAACCGGTGCAAAGGTTTCATGGTAGTCCACTCCTTGGAACTGAGAGAAACCTTTTTCCACCAGACTTGCCTTATATTTTTAGGTGTTTCCATCAGCAGCAACCTTGGTCTGAAACACCCACTTGCATTGAACCAATTTCCTTTCCGGTGGAAGAGAAACTAGCACCCAAGCAGTGTTTTTCTGAAGAGAATTCATCTCTTCATCCATGGCAACTTTCCATCTCGGATCCTTACGAGCATGATAGTAGGATTTTGGATCTAAAATAATCATCAAATAGAAATTTTCAGACATAAAATTATCAGAACAAGAGATCACAATACCTACTCTTTGGAAATCAAACCGGGTTCTCCTTGGATCATCCGGATTTCCAATGTTGTCTCATGCGAAGGAGAGTGTCTGTCAGGCCCATGTAGGAAGATGATTTTGCACTTCAAGTTATGATCAAAATATGATGATTGCTGAAAATTTATATCAGAAATTAGAGGATCCAAATCAGGTTCATCACCCCCAATTTCATCATCCAAATATTCAGTGGAATAGGAAGGAAATTCAGCAATTTTCTCCTTCACTAGTTCCACCTCATAAAGAGGCTCATCGAAATTGACACTTATCTCAATGATGATCTATTTGGTATTGATATATAGAAGATTGAAACCTTTATATTCATTAGGATACCCAATAAATAGACATTCTATGCTTTGCAGTTGTAAATCCCTTCTTTTATCAAGCGGAATCCGGGCCCATGCAGTGGACCCAAACACCCGCAGGTTCGACACATCCGACTTGTGTCCAAAGTATGATTTGAAAGGGGTATTCCATTTCATGGATGAGTGTGGAACCATGTTCTGAATTTATGCTGCAGCATGCATGGCCTCAGCCCAAAAATTTGCAGCAAGCTTCTTGGATTCCAACATGCAGGTGGTCATCTCCTTGAGAAACCGATTCTTCCTTTCTGCTACTCCGTTCTGCTGGGGAGTGCAGGGGATTGATTATTGGACCAGAATACCACTTTGGGAGAATATATGTAGAAAATAATTACTAACATACTCCCCTCCATTATCAGATCTCAAGATCTTGATCTTAAGCCCAGAGGTATTTTCGATCAAGGCCTTCAATTCAGAAAATTTTTCAAATACTTCAGACTTCTTTTTGAGAAAGAAGACCCATGTGTACCTTGAAAAATCATCAATAAAAGTAAGAAGATACCTTGATCCATTCATGGATGTGATAGGCATCGGACCAGTGATATCAAAATGTATCAGCCCCAATATACATGTAGCTCGGTTTTCCTTCCCCCGATCGAACTTGTGCTTAGGGTGTTTTCCAATCACACAGCCCTTGCAAATTCCTGTGGTTGCCTTGATGACCAGGAGGCCTTCAACCATGGATTTTTTATGTAATTGCTGAAAATATTTGAAATTAATATGGCCAAACCTCTCATGCCACAGCCTACTAAACTCATTTCCATGAGTTAGCAGAGCGGTGGGATTTGCATCCACAACAAAGTGAGAGAACTCATAGGCTTTTGCATGATGGTTTGCAAGGCCTTTAGCAATGAGTTTCCTGGATGCAATTTATATTATCTCAATATCATTTGGGATGAAATAAAATCTCTTAGGCACTCCTATATGTGTCATTTGATAGACACTAAGGATATTTGATGCCAGAGATGGTACATACAAAACATTTGAAAAAAAACCATTTTCAAGATCAACAGTACCTTGTCCTTCTGAAATGATGGTGGAGTCCTCTCCCATGTGGATGGGAATGGATTTTCTGGTCTCCAAGGATGAAAAGGAGTCTCTTTCAGCCATCATGTGGTTTGAAGCTATAGAATCAATCAAGAGTGCTTTGGACTTTGAAGTGCTTTCCATGAGGGCATGACCTTTTTCATGCTGCGGTTCCCGATCTTGCTGATCTCTCCTCCGAAAGCTCTCCAGAAGATTGATGTGATTTCTCTCAAGGAGATAGGTTTCTTCATCAAGATTCTTCTTAATGCAGGCATTTTCACGGTGGAATCCCTTCTTGCAATAAGAACACTTGACTTTTTCCTTGCCATGGTGCCCTTTTCCTTTGTTCTTCCTTGAGCTGGAAGACTCATCATGCTGTTGGTTTTCAACTCTAGGTTTAGGAGCATCAAATTTAGTTTTTGGGTTCTTCTACTACTTAGATTTACCCTTTAGATATTTGGTCCCCGAGACATGGAGGGCTTGATCATGGGAAGATATGATGATCCCCATCTGGACAAGCTTGTCATGTTCACTTGTTAGGGACTCAATGAAGGCATTGAGTGTAGGCATCTTCCATCCAGGGGTTGTGAGCTTCCCTGCACAGAATGTAGAAACAAAAAATGAATAGTCAGCCCCAATATTGGAGAGTATGGTGAGGATGAGCTGATAATCCTCCTTCTCCACTTTGCATTGCTTCAAGAGTAAAACAGTATGCTTGAACTTTGTGAAAAAGTCATTCAGAGTCTCGAAATTGGAGGGCTAGAGAGACATTAATTAATTTTCAAGTTGGTAAACCCTCAAGTCATCATGCTTTCCATATAAATTTTCCAATTTGTCCCATATTTATTTTGGAGTCTTCAATCCCGCAAGATGGAAAAGAAGATCCTAGGAAATAGAGAGGCACAAGAAACTGAAGGCTTCATCCTTCTTGTTCAAGAATCTTGATTTTTCTATGGCTGAACCGGGCTCATCTTCAGTGTCCATGGTGACTCTAAAGAGACCTCTAGAGTGCAGCTGAATCTCCATATCACCTTTCCATGAGTGGAAATTGTATGGAATCAAGATATCTATCCAGGAGGCCATCTGGATCTACTGGAGTGAATGCTTCACCTGTAGAAACCTGAAAATCAAAATAGAAAGGGCAATGTAAGGTCGGACAGCTTGCACATTTTAGGCTTTCATCACACCCAGTACAGTCAATCAAGCAAGCTTGATCAACAAGTTCTTTACTTGGGGTATTAATTGGTAAGCCTTGGCTTCTGGTGCAGTTTTGTATTTTTGAGATATTGCTCAAATTTCATGCAGAAATCTATCAAAAAGTTTGTTTTTGAGAGATAGAGCTTCGTCCCGCCATAAGATCTGATACCATATTAATCTTGCACATTGATCTAGGGACTAAAAATAAGTCTCATCAAATATTAATCAACAAATAACTCATGAAATGGTGTAATCGGTCTACAGAATGAGCAGCCGCTCTGTATTCACATAAAGAATGAATGATTACAATGTCATGCTACAGGAATGAATGAATAAGCAATTCGAATCCTCAAAGAGGTCATTTGAATTGAATGAGTGAGTCTAGCTTAACTGACTGTAAGCCATAGTCCACACTCAGTTAACCACTGATCAAAACCCTAATTGACTCAACTGAACCCTAACTGAAGCCGGAGTGCAATAAATGACTGAGTCTCAACTGAAAGAGATCAAACACATGTCATATCAATCCAACCATCAAGTGCTAGCACTTCAATGACTCCAATGAACCTGATGAGGTTAACTGAAGTTGAACGAAACATCAGAAGTTGGTGGAGGCGCCCCTGTGGAGTCCAGTTCATTAATTAATCATTAAATAATCAATTAAATGAAAGGAGGTGCCTTCACTGACCTTTTTAACTGATTGTAACCACTAGTTAGCAATTAGGTGCATTAATATCACTTAGACCGCCCCTGGAGTGCTCTAGTTAGCCTCCCCGAATGTAGGAGAAGGATAAGTTAGCCTCCTTGACTGAAGGTAGGCATGGGTGTGACTGGATGATGACATTTAATGCTCCACTGATGTCAATTAATGTCAATAATACTTAGGATAGTGGTTGAACTAGGCCAATTGGACCAAAAAGAGTGTGTATGGTGGTAAATGTCTCCAACAAATTGTTGATGCACACATTGATGATGATGATGTAAACACATTGACAAGACCTAAAAGTGATATACATTATTGAAGAACGAAAAAAGAACTGTCACTGATGTATTTCCTATACAGTAAAATGATGAAGTGACTCACTATGATGAATTGTATGATAAGATGAAGATAATGTTACTCAGCCAAGACATGACCAATGAAAAAATAGACAAGATATGACAAGTTCTATTGCAGAACCTTGAACAAAATAATGTTACACTTACACCTACAAATATAAAGACCTTGATGATGATCAGACCTGGATGATTGATAAGCAAACCATGTAGAGTTGCAGCAGTGGAGATTGATGAGCAGCAGAGGTTGACCAGCATAGAATGGCTAGCAATAGTGATGATGAGTAGATAACCAGCAGTGTTGAAGACATGAGAAGCAGTGAATAGATGAACAAGATGATTGATGCATAGTAGTATTGATAATCGGATTACAAAGATTGATGAGCAGAAGAGTGTTGCAACAGTAGATGACCAGCAGTAGTGATGTTTAATATGACAATGATGATGTGGACAGAAAGATGATATGGAATTTAGCGCACTTGACAGTGTAATTTGTGTGTGATGAGTATGTTGAGACAGTGAGCTGTAATTGTAAAAGAAATCTTGTCTTTCTTTTGAGGTTAGGATATCTCAAACCCTTCTTGGCAGGGTCTAAGAAAACTAGGCAGGATCCTGGATGAAGAGTAGGTGCTATGTGTATCAATAGGTGTTGATTTTACCTCACAGTTGTATTCATTCCAAAACAAATACAAAAAGATTACAAAATCATATGGTGTTGTGTTCTCTTGTTCTATGGTTCTTGTTATGACTCCATGATTCAGATGCTTATGATTTATAATTGATGAAGTGGTAGATGTTTGTGAAATGATTATGTAAATGGTAGAATAATGCATTGATGAATTAGTTGTTGATTGTTAAAATTGAAAAAGTAATAAAGAATGCACACACAGATTCACCCCCCCTCTCTACGTTCCTGGTGTGTCTAACAATTTGTATCAGAGCAAGCCTTCGTCGCAAGCCTTGCAAGATTAAAGGAGATACTTAGACACAATGGATGAACAAATAGGTTGGTAAATGAATGAAGTACCATAGGAAGAACTCACAAATAATTAAAGAAAGGTCCTCAATAAATTGAATAAATCTAGGGAAAAGGATGAGCTCCCGTAGAGACTATTAGAAAAATATGAGCGATCCCAGGTGTTGTAAAGGAAAGTATCCTATGGCTAGGGTTTAAGAGGCCATCAACATACTAGGGTTGAAAGGTGGATGCAAATGGTTCTGCAAGCAAATACAAGCAAGATCAAAGATTAGAATGGTTCATACCTTAGCCAAACGAAGGTTGATCCAAGCATTCCTTCAATCCTCTTCTTGCTCCTATTGCTCCTCTCACTCCAAGAGACCTGCAAAATAAATTATACCTTCCTCAAACCATTATGACCACATAAAAAGAAATGATAATCAAATAAATATGAAATAATAATCTGATTAACATCAACATCTGATCATAAACAGAGATTCAATCACACATTAAACAATGATTTGGGAAGAAGAAGGACATCACATCTTTATTAATCTTGAAAACAAGTACAAGTATACCTTCTCTTCAAGTTTGGCACCTCACGAAACCTTGATCTAGTTCTGTTGCTTCTCTTCTCCAAAGAACTCAGCCTCCAAGCTCTACAACACAAGGGAATGATCGCCAAGGCAAAGGTGTGGGCAAAGAGAGCTCCAAATCCTCCAGCATAACAATGCAAAGATTCAAGTCTCCTCTCATGGACCTCCCTACCTCTATTTATATGCTTAAGTAAGATTTAGGGGTGAAGACAAAGTAGTTACAACTGAAGGAGTCAGTTGAATAACTACCCAAACTACCTGAATTTCAAAAGACGTGTTCTTGACATTTTTAAGAGGCGTACGCGGGTTGCAGAAACAACAGTCGCATACATGAGGAATACATGCGGGTTACAAATACATAAAGTCACGTATATAAGGCATATGCGACTATTATATATAGTGACTAGCATACGTACGCGAGTATTATATAGAGCAAGTTGCGTACGTACGTGGGTTTCCTTAAGGGAAAGTCCCATACACACAAAAAAATCATTTTTAGGGTATTTTTGGGCATTTTTCAGACTTTGGTGTCTTCTGGAAAGTTTTAGTAACTGAAATATCTTTCCAACAGTGTAGAGATGAGGTAAAATGGAGTTACAGAACTCAAGATATGGGTCCTCCAAGTTAGGTGTTTTTTCAGTGACTTTCAGGACTTTTCATGAAGTGTCGTCATGGAAGTGTCGACATGCGACGAAAACATAGGAAAGTGGTCATAGGAAAAGATGTGTCATTTTGAGCTATAATAGATTCCCCCTAATGTATGAGGTTAGAGGGGAAGATGATAGCCAAAATACATTATAAAGGAAGCAGCTGAGTATGGAGAGAGCAGAGAATCCAAGATCAAAAGGCTCGAACAAAGGTACCTAAAAGAGAGATAAATGTCAGAAAAAACTGATCTCTAGGACATACAAGTCCATATACAAAACATCGCCATAAAGATATAGGTGGATCCAACATATGTATAAATAATGAAACTATCATGGTCACTCAATATGCAAAAAGGAGCCATATCAAATCTAAAGGATCCATGGCCACAAATGAACAAGGTGGATCCATGCTCAACAAATGAACAAGGTGGATGAACAAATAGGTTGGTAAATGAATGAAGTACCATAGGAATAACTCAAAAATAATTAAAGAAAGGTCCTCAATAAATTGAAGAAATATAGGGAAAAGGATGAGCTCCTGTAGAGACTATTAGAAAAATATGAGCGATCCCAGGTGTTGTAAAGGAAAGTATCCTATGGCTAGGGTTTAAGAGGCCATCAACATACTAGGGTTGAAAGGTGGATGCAAATGGTTCTGTAAGTAAATACAAGCAAGATCAAAGATTAGAATGGTTCATACCTTATCCAAATGAAGGTTGATCCAAGCAGCCCTTCAATCCTCTTCTTGCTCCTATTGCTCCTCTCGCTCCAAGAGACCTGCAAAATGAATTATACCTTCCTCAAACCATTATGACCACATATAAAGAAATGATAATCAAATAAATATGAAATAATAATCTGATTAACATCAACATCTGATCATAAATAGAGATTCAATCACACATTGAACAATGATTTGGGAAGAAGAAGGACATCACAACTTTATTAATCTTGAAAACAAGTACAAGTATACCTTCTCTTCAAGTTTGGCACCTCACAAAACCTTGATCTGGTTCTGTTGCTTCTCTTCTCCAAAGAACTCAGCCTCCAAGCTCTGCAACACAAGGGGATGATCGCCAAGGCAAAGGTGTGGGCAAAGAGAGCTCCAAATCCTCCAGCATAATGCAAAGATTCAAGTCTCCTCTCATGGACCTCCCTACCTCTATTTATATGCTTAAGGAAGAGTTAGGGGCGAAGACAAAGTAGTTACAAATGAAGGAGTCAGTTGCATAACTACCCAAACTACCCTAATTTCAAAAGACGTGTTCTTGACATTTTTAAGAGGCGTACGCGGGTTGCAGAAACAACAGTCGCGTACACGAGGAATACATGCGGGTTGCAAATACATAAAGTCACATATATAAGGTGTACGCGACTATTATATATAGCAACTAGCATACGTACGTGAGTATTATATAGAGGAAGTTGCATACGTACGTGGGTTTCCTTAAGGGAAAGTCCCATACACACAAAAAAACTCATTTTTAGGATATTTTTGGGCATTTTCAAACTTTGGTGTCTTCTGGAAAGTTTTAGTAACTGAAATATCTTTCCAACGGTGTAGAGATGAGGTCAAATGGAGTTACATAACTCAAGATATGGGTCTTCCAAGTTAGGTGTTTTTTCAGTGAATTTCAGGACTTTTCATGAAGTGTCATCATGGAAGTGTCGACATGCGACGAAAACATAGGAAAGTGGTCATATGCAGAGATGTGTCATTTTGAGCTATAACAGATTCCCCCTAATGTATGAGGTTAGAGGGGAAGACGATAGCCAAAATACATTATAAAGGAAGTAGCTGAGTATGGAAAGAGCAGAGAATCCAAGATCAAAAGGCTCGAACAAAGGTACCTGAAAGAGAGATAAAAGTCAGAAAAAACTGATCTCTAGGACATACAAGTCCATATACAAAACATCGCCATAAAGATATAGGTGGATCCAACATATGTATAACTAATGAAACTATCATGGTCACTCAATATGAAAAAAGGAACCATATCAAATCTAAAGGATCCATGGCCACAAATGAACAAGGTGGATCCATGCTCAACAATCGATCATAGCCACAAAAATACAAGGTGGATCTATGTCTCAGCAAAATGTCATATAAAAGGTAACAAGTTCTTGTGCAACTTGGGCAATAGAAAAATGACGATGCTACTGTCGGCCCAAGGTCGTCAATCCAAACCACCCAAAAGGTATGAATCCTAACCATGTGAATAAAGGAGCTGAAGTCGAACATGGAGGAAACCGTTTGATTACTGGTCAATAATGAGAATTGTTAACAAATGCGAGGGAAACCACCATTAATGAAAATGGTCCCCAAGGTACCTAGTACATTCTAACAAGTGTGAGTACAAAAACTTGAAGTCGAACACTTGAAGAATCCATTGAGTAGGATACATTAAGGTATTCCCACTACCCAATAGTGAGGGAAATTGCCACTGATGACTACAATCCCCAAGGTACTGTCATAAAACTCTAAATCTCATTCCCAGAGCAAGATGTGTTGCACTCGATAGGAAGAGATCTGTTGGAAGGAAGGCATTAAGGAATCCTTCATCATCCAAGACGAGGTAAGTCAAAGACTAATTGGATCTAGAATTGGTACTAAATTTCATGACAAGGACCATCGAAGACATGATGTAATGAAATAATACCAGGGAATGGCTGACACAAAAGGTCAAGGAAACTGCAGAATGTCCGACAAAGGTTTAATCCTTGAACAGTGAGCACGACACAAAAGTGACTTAGGTAGATTTTGACATAAAAAGGACCAACGAAACAAATCTACAATGTAGGAGACATTGACAGATTCCCCATATAATTGGAAAAGAAACTAATGGGAGGAGTAAAAAACTCTGAATCGGGTTAAAGTCAAAACACTAGGACCCAACTATTGATAAACTCAAAACTGGTGCTTCATTCAAGGAAACAAGACTTGCTGCCATGATGTAAAAAACATGTGAATGAACTTCCCTTCCCCTCTTTCTTGTAAAGGTTTAACTAGTCCAAGAAAGCAAACTCGGGACCATCTTCATTTTTGGCAAGCTCGAAGAAAAGAAAGAAGAATGCTTGATAAAGCACTGATTCGTGGATTTTACGAGCCCAAACTAGTACATGCTCAATGGTGTTTTCATAGTTTAGAGAGTCTGAAAACTCCAAAGAAGACTCCAGGGGGGTCCTTTTTCGTCCAATTTAGTCTCCTGTGGCCAAAAAAGTATAAAACAAAAACTCTCTTAGCTTCCGAAGAAGTAAGGTGCACCTTTTTTGTATTTAGTTAGGAAGGTCCAAAAAAGGTTAAATTACCACCTACCCAATGCTCCTTCAAAAGTAACATATAGCCTGAGTTTTACGAGTGTGAAGGAAGGCAAGATCACTCGAAAAGATCCATTTGTTTACGAGAAATGGGGCTTACAACAGTAAACTCGATGCTTTGTTCTTTAGTGTTTAACGAGCATGACAAAGACATAAAGTGCACTCGAAATATTTTTCATGTTTTGGTCTATAGCACGAAAAATAGAAAACTAAGCTCATACCGGGGGTTCCTTTTCCGTAAGTTTAGTCCCTCATGTATGGAAAAGAGATAAACCTATGCCTGAGAATACTCTTCTCAATTCCGAAGAAAAGAGAGTGTTCCTTTCTTGTATTATTCCACATGGTCCGAGAAAGAGATAACCTACCACCAATGTGGATGCCCATTCACATATTCTTAATGAGCCTAAATGGACAAGTTTACTCGGCAGTCAAGTCCATTTTGAGGAGTTAGACCTGGGCCTAAATAAACTCAATATATTTCCCGTGAAGTTTTAATGAGTCCAGAAAAGTCAACTTGTGGCCTCCTTACTATTTTTAACGAGCTCAAAGGAGAGCAGAAAGAATACTCTAAATGCAAGGAGACGAGTGTCATAGGCAGGAGAAACTAGTTCCAAGCGCAAGGAACAGACCTATGCATAATGCAAGGAACATGAGCAGGATAAAGATACTCAGGGAACGTCTCCTCAAGGTAAATGGTGTCAAGTTACAAAGTAAAAATGATACAAGGCTGAGCGATGATGAGAGAAAAGATGAGGGCGTATACAATGAGCTAAAAGCGTGGAAGCCAGCATCAATCTCATAAGCGCAAGCAGGGCACATGCAAATGCAATTATGAATTGAAAAACAAGTTGAGGCCAGTAAACAGTGTGAATCCAACTAAAAATCTTGTCTCCAAGAAACAACAGCATCAGGATCATATTCAGAAGAAAAGATCTGATGCAGGTTACTTTGGAAGAAACACATGCGACTTTGCTATCTTCTACAAAAGGTAAAGTCAAGGAAGAATCGACCGAAGAAGATTCTATAGCACCAAGGATTGAGGGTTTATAATCATTAAGATCAACCTCAGGAGGAGAGAAAAAATCAACAAGGGAGATAGAGTCTATAGGAACAAACTCAATATCACAGGAGTTGAAAAATTCATAAGAAAAATCAAACTCATCAGGATCACTGACTTGCTGATCGAAGGGAGAGTTCAAAAACTCAACAAGACCAACATAAGAAGATTGATCCATGGGAAAATCAGGCTTACTAAGCAAATTAGGGTTATACTTAGTCACAACTGAACCAACATCCAAAAGAAGGTCAGACTGTATTAAAGACTCTAGGAAGACTTCATCTGAAGGAAGGAGATCATCCGAGATAGGACACATGTCTAAACTTTCAAATGGATTAATAGAGTGGAGAGAAATATCCATGGTCTGTATAGGATGACTCACCTGGTCAACTACTGGGACCATGTCCCAAGAAGGTAAGCATGAAAACAGAGGCTGCTTCTCAATAGCAATTGAACGCAAAGGACAAGAGGCCACATAGTTCACCTGTGGCGGGGTAGTGTCTATAGAAACACTGGGAATCAATAAAGGAAAGAACTGGTCTCTAGTTGGGTCAGGAGAAGGATCAAGAAAATCAAACTGATCGATAGTGACAATTTATTCACCATGATTAAAGTACATCACACAAAAAAATGTTGACACCACTGCTTGCATGGCATAGACATAATCACGTCCAAGGAGCATATTGAAGTCCAAGGGGTCTTCTATCACCATGAAGTCAACTAAGATGGTCTTCCCACCCAAAGTAATAGGTGTTTGAGAAAGAATTCCCAAGGCTATACAAGTTCTTCTATCAAACGCCAGTAATGGACTAGCAGTCGACACAAGGCTGGGAGATCCCATGCCTCGCCAAGCACAAGCAGACAAGATACTAACTGAGGCTCCTTCATCAACAATACAACGAGCAATCGTGTATGATTCAAATTTTACCTTTATCGGAAAAGGTGCATCAAAAGGAAGGAACGGCTCAACTAGGATATCCCAATCAAAAGAAGCGATCCAGGAGCTTGGTGGGGGTTGATCCAAAGCGGGTTCAATGCCCGCTTGTTCAGTAAGTTTTGAACTGGAAGTGAAGAAAATGTGACTAGCAGACACTTCACTCTCCGAAAGAAGAGTGGGATTGATCGAAAATGGAATCGATTCAACCGCTTTGTGAAAGTCACTCTCTAAATGGAGAGTGGGATTGGCCAAAGATGACATTGGTTCAATCACATCAGGATCACTCTTTGAAAGAAGAGTGGGATCGACCAAATCTGAGATTGGTTCGACCACTTGATCAACCAAAGGTTGAGTAGGTTGTTGAGAAACTATAGGTTGTTCAAGAGAAGGAAATTCTTGATTCTCGGACCACACTCTTTGCACCTCTGCGATAGCAGGGCACTGGTGATTAAGATGATCTCCCTCACATAGCTTACAAGGGAACTTAAGTTTTCACTTCGAACGACCAGTTTTCTCAACAGTGTCAACATGAATAGCAGTGGCTGACTATTTTCTTTCAACATGATCTACAGAGGGTGAGATTTTTCCCCCAGCATGAACACCAAAGGCTGGGTGACTGGGTCAAACCTGAATAAGAGAGGTTGGTTGTTGAAAAGCTTCAAAATTTTCAAAAACGGGATGACCATGAAACCAAACTCTTCACACCTCCATGATAGAAGGGAATTTATAAGTAAGGTGGTCTCCCTCACAAAGCTTACAAGGAAACTTGGGCTTGTGTTTTGAATGGTTAGTCTTTTCAACAGTGTCAACATGACTCGCAGTGGCTGACAGATTGTCTTCAGCATGACCCACAGAGCTAAAAGAATTCCCCCAGCATGAATTGCAAAGGCTGAGAAATTGGGTCCAACATGACTTGCAGAGGTCAGATGGGAACCACCAACATGAACAACAAAGGATGAATGGTTAGGATCAACATGCTTTGTAGTAGTTGAGTGTGTGCCCATGGCATGAACCACAGAGGCTAGGTGGATGGATCCAACATGGCTTGCAGATGTTGGACGAGGAGGTTCAACTTGAACAACAGAGGTTGAACATGTGCCCTCAGCATGAACTATAGAGGCTGAGTGACTGGATCCAACGTGAGCTGGAAAGGTTAGAAGGATCCCACTAGCATGATCAACAAAGGCTGGATGGTGAAGATCAACTTGACTTGCAGAGGTCAAGTGCTTAGATCCAACATGACCTACAGAGGTTGGATAGGTGTTCCCAACATAAAATCCAGAGGTTGGGTGGTGAGGTTCAACTTGACTTGCAGAGGTTGAATGGGTGCCCCCTTTCTTATGTGCCTTCTTCCTATTCCTCCTTCTTTTACTCCTTTCAGACTGTCGGTTACTAGTATCAGTACTTTCACCGCATGAGGTAGAAGGAGGAGGAGAATCAACTACAGGTGAAGGGGAAGCAGTGTTTTGATTCCCTTGATATAAGGAGCTTACTTGAGAAGCATCAGGATCATTCAGGATGGTTGGAGTGGAAAACAACCACACCGGTAGCCCTAGGGTGAATCCAGGTAGATTCAAGGTGGCCATCAAGGGAACACCAACATTCCACATGAGAGGAATAGTATAAGGCGTTCCCAGCATGGGGATCTCATGGTTGGTGTTCAAAGGGGTGTTATCCATAGTTTTAAACTAGGAGACAAAGTCTGAGGTTGATAGGAAACCAAAATTACAAAGCACACACCTAAAGGCACACTAAGTACAGACAAACCACACAGCACTCACTAAAAATTCCTAAAGCCAAACAGACAAACATGTATAAGATACGCTTTCCAAAAGAACGCCGAGAGACAATTACTTGGCATCCCTGTAGATGTTCTTAGGAACAAGCGGAGGAATCACCCACCGCCCTCCCACACCTTCTTCCGAGGTTACCTTTCATGCCCGTCCAAGGACAACCAGAAATAGCCTTCTGGTGTACCTGTGTATGAACCCTAGATGTCAAAGAGACTAAAGGCTACCTTAACTATATTGACAGTCTGGGGGGATAGTCGCAAGCCTGGTTCATACGCATGGGCAGGGTAGCAAATCCTGAAACCCTATCTAAGACAGAATCCCCAGATGCGCAAAAACCTTGGTCTATGCTTTGACAAGGAATCAGAGGGTTATCTCCTCAGTCGAAGCCTCCACGCAGCCTCATGCTTAACTCCCATTTGAGAGGAGCTTCCTAGATACAATCAATGTAGAAAAGGGTTTACCTAGTGATTGGCCAACTACGTCTGAAATTTTATACTTGTGGAGAGTTAAAAGTCCCTAATCCACAAGTCTATCCTGAGCTAGTTAGTGTATGACCCTATAAAATAAAACTTACTAATAATTTTTAAATTATATCGTTTATTTTAAGGGTTGTTTTTAGTCAGAGGGTAAATGGCATAATACTTATTTGGTGTTTTGACTCAAAGTTGAAACAAAATGACTAATTAAAGAGAAATGAAATGCAAAAAGAAAAAACTATCCTCTTTCTTTTTCAAATAGAAAACTTGAAAGCCACAAAAGAACAAATTCTTTTTATTTATATTTTCAAAAACAATGATATGCCATGCAATCTAGACTAAAAACCTAATCTACATGCATATAAAGCAAACATGTGTTTTTTATTTTTCTTTTATAAATGCAAAAGAAAAAATAGCCTATCAACTAATGCAAGTAAGTACTGTAAGCAAAGAAAATAGACAACTACTCTACACCCCAGAAACAAACCTTAGGTTTCCCTAAAGTTGGACATCAACCTCTCTTGAAAGGAAGGCTCACAAAGGTAAACAAGAAAACAACTTTGGAATGAAGAGACTGAGCAATAAGACTGACATAAACAAAGGTCAAGAAGTCCCAAGTATCAATCTAAACCTACAAATAGAGGTTGCTCAGTACCTTGTCCAACAAGGTCAAGCCAAAGAAGGGGGTGGGGGGGGCAAGCAACAAAAACAAGTATATGCTCTATTTTATTTTTCTTTTATAAATACAAAAGAAAAACTACCTATAAACAAAAGTATGTAGATAACAAGAACAAAGCAAAAGGAACTCTACTATACAACCACCAAACAAACTCTAGAATGAACTAAAGTCAGCATAAACCCTACTTGGAAGGAAGGCTTGCATAAAAAAAAAGTCAACTATTTTGGCATGGTGAAGTTAACCAATAGAAGAAGAAGGAAACCAACACCAACAAATATTCTAAAGTCAGACAAAGATCACTGACATAGGCTGACCAGAAACATAAACCAAAAATCATGCCAAGCAAGGAGTTGGGGGAAAAGAGCAAAGAACAAACCCTAATGCTATAAAAAGGCTTACCACATAGATAAAGAACAACCAAAAGGGATGACACTAACTCCCTGGAGTCATGCACCTGCAGAGGACACCAAAAGACCTACCAAACAGCCCACAACAGTAGAAAGAACCACAAAAATGAGGAAAAACACTGCTTTAGGGGCACACGTAGGTTGTACTACTGACAGGTCACGTGTCATACGTGGGTTGACAATACAGCAAGTCGCGTGTACAAGCACATGTGGGTTGTACCACTGAAAAGTCACATATCATACGCAGGTCGATAGTATAAAAAGTCATGTGTACCAAACCAGACACGTGATTGTTCAGTTTGCAAGTCATGTATGGGTGGAAAAAATCCCAAAAAAGGTCAAACAGTGCCTTACGGAGGTAGGGGAGGTGTTCTATCAAACTTATAAAGTGTTCCTAAGTGGCAAGAAGGACCTGAAACAATGCAAAAGGATGAAAGAAATAAAGAGAAACCCCAAACAGACAAGGCTCTCCCCAGTGGAGTCGCCAGTTCTGTTGTAAAGGAAAGTATCCTATGGCTAGGGTTTAAGAGGCCATCAACATACTAGGGTTGAAAGGTGGATACAAATGGTTCTACAAGTAAATACAAGCAAGATCAGAGATTAGAATGGTTCATACCTTAGCCAAATGAAGGTTGATCCAAGCAGCCCTTCAATCCTCTTCTTGCTCCTATTGCTCCTCTCACTCCAAGAGACCTACAAAATAAATTATACCTTCCTCAAACCATTATGACCACATATAAAGAAATGATAATCAAAGAAATATGAAATAATAATCTGATTAACATCAACATCTGATCATAAACAGAGATTCAATCACACATTGAACAATGATTTGGGAAGAAGAAGGACATCACATCTTTATTAATCTTGAAAACAAGTACAAGTATACCTTCTCTTCAAGTTTGGCACCTCACAAAACCTTGATCTAGTTATGTTGCTTCTCTTCTCCAAAGAACTCAGCCTCCAAGCTCTGCAACACAAGGGGATGATTGCCAAGGCAAAGGTGTGGGAAAAGAGAGCTCCAAATCCTCCAGCATAACAATGCAAAGATTCAAGTCTCCTCTCATGGACCTCCCTACCTCTATTTATATGCTTAAGGAAGAGTTAGGGGCGAAGACAAAGTAGTTACAACTGAAGGAGTCAGTTGTATAACTACCCAAACTACCCGAATTTCAAAAGACATGTTTTTGACATTTTTAAGAGGCATACGCGGGTTGCAGAAACAATATTCGCATACACGAGGAATACACATGGGTTGCAAATACATAAAGTCATGTATATAAGGCATATGTGACTATTATATATATAAACTAGCGTATGTACATGGGTATTAAATAGAGCAAGTCGCGTACGTACGCGGGTTTCCTTAAGGGAAAGTCGCATACACACAAAAAACTCATTTTTAGGATATTTTTGGGCATTTTCAGACTTTTGTGTATTCTGGAAAGTTTTATCTAACTGAAATATATTTCCAATGGTGTAGAGATGAGGTCAAACGAAGTTACAAAACTCAAGATATGGGTCCTCCAAGTTAGGTGTTTTTTTAGTGACTTTCAATGACTTTTCATGAAGTGTCATCATGGAAGTGTCGACATGTGACGAAAACATAGGAAAGTGGTCATAGGTAGAGATGTGTCATTTTGAGATATAACACCAGAAAAACCTCATGAGTTAACTTCAGGGAAAGAATTCAAAAGTTAGTTCTTTGAAAGATGAACTTGATCGATTGAAAAATGAAGTGGCTAACTTGAAAGAAACCAATAACACATGTGCGAGTCTTAAAAGTCAATTGGAAGAGGTCAAATCACAGCTACTAGAACAAAAGAAGGTGAGTCAAGCAAAAGCGTTTGATATCATTTCTTTGAAAGAGGAAATGAAAAATCCTAGCCACTATAAATTTGAAGTTTAAAAGGAGTTCTTCAACTCTAGATGACATCCTTAGTTATCAGAGATCACTACTTGTCAAGACTGGGTTAGGGTATGATAAGGAAGAGACCACTGAATACTTCAAGCTCCCAGAGAAGAAGACTGAAGAGAAGCCTAGGATTTATGTAGAGATTCTAAAGAGTATTAAGCATGGTGAAGAAATCAATAAAGAACATACTAAAACTCAGCAAGGAAGATCCAGTCATCATGATTTGCCAAGAAGGACCATGTCACAAAGAAGACCACTTGTTTCCAGGTATGGATTTAATGGTTATTGTTTTTCTTGTTCTAACTTTTGTCATAAGGCTATGGATTGCATACTTCATGGAAGAAGAAGTGTTGGAAGCCCCAATGACAATGTTAGATGCTAGACATGCAACCATGTGTGTCACATTGCTGCATATTGTTGTACGATGAGGTGTTATAGTTGCAGCGGTCTTGGGCACAAAGCTCAAGAATGTTGGTACACAAACAACCCATGAGTAGGATCTCATACAATTCATCAAGGAAATCCAATACAGATGAAGGAACAAATGCTGAAAGGATAGATTCCAAAAAGAAAGTCTGGATGAAGAAAACCAAGCAGTTGCAAATAGGAGAGGTTGATCAGAGCAGAGAGGATGGATGCCATACGGCAAGACAAGTGTAAGGTCTCTCAAATACCTTAGCACACCTTGAGTTCATAAGGCTGGATGATGAACTCAAAGTAGAAAGGATGATTAGTCGAGGTATACAGACATGTCCTAGGATTGTGCATATTAACAGTGGGAGAAATGAGCAGTGATCAAGACACAGGTATGTGGACACCCTTTTCCATTGATTCCAAAGGGGGAGAGCATGAGTTGTTGTCATCAATGATCAAGGGGGAGATTGTTGATGAAATTGTTAATAATTCCAACATGGACTTGCAATTTCCCCACAGGATGTCATTGATGCCACCAAGTCCCAGCTGTAGTTGCTTGACCCCTTATAGAGTGGGTTTGCACCTTGCAGTTCCTTGGATCCCTTACAGAGTAGGTTTGTTCCTTTAAACATCCTGTACCTAGTTGATAAATTCCCTGTACCCACAAGCTTAGATCTTGAAGCCACCACCTTGTTGAAGACATTGAAGACCCTAGAGATCGTCTTGAAGCCTTGGTAGATGATGGAGAATCCCTAGATGGCTTGGAGAAGCATTAATGACCCAATCTATGGTCATTTATGCTCTGAAGGTGTCATGGTACCCCAGAAGAAGGCCCAACTACCCCACAAGTGATATCTTGGCCCATGGAGGTCTCTTGAGGTGGTTGAGGTGGTTGAAGAAGCCTATGAAGCCTCTTTATTGATGGGAAGCCTTGGAGAAGGACTTAAAATCCCACATGGCACTTGGATGTAGTGTTTGAAATCCATTTGATGATATTGAGGTTGGTAAGCCCTTATGATTTGGTACTTTGCACCCACATAGATGATGGACAATTACACTTGATTATTTGGTCCTTAAACCCACAAGTCTTGAACACATGGTGGACCTTGGCCCTTTGATGTGGTCACTTAATGAACACATAATGATCCTTATCATATTACACCCTTACTTCTTCCATGGATGAATATGTAAAGTCTTTGATACCCCTACACTCTTGCAACCCATAAAATTTGGAACCATTGCTTGTTTATGATATGACATGTCACTTTCTCTTATGACAGCCCTAAAAAAGGGGGGAAAACAACTCTCAAAAGGATTAGACGATGGTCTGGTGAAGGAATACATAATTGAGTAATATAAACTACTTGGCTTCCAAGGTTTTCAAACAATAAAAATAAAATTTGTATTTATTGGAAGTTGGACCATTAAAGAATTTACAAAAAAAAAAAATCAAATTTGAATTAAATAATATATATATATATATATATAATTTTTAGCAGGTCGGCTCTAGAATTTATGGTGAAAAACTAGTATAAATACCAATGAAGAATCATTCAAAATGATAAAAATTTCATGGATTATTTTAGCTCTGTGATTTTTTCGTTTGACTGAGGTTGGACTAAGGCAACAAAGGAGCAATGTCTGCAATTTTCGCACACCCGAAATTGTAGAGAAAAGGGTTACAACTGCAAGCCCGAATTTGCAAATTGAGGTGGCAGCAGTAGGAGGAGACGCCCATTTTTTTTTCACAGTCTGAAATTTGCATCATGTACTCAGCCCCAAATTCTTTGATTGTTTTGGAGGCTTGTCCATAGTATTTAAAATAAAGTTTGCAACAGTTAAACAGTCCAGTAAAAGATGAATATTTCTATGGTCAATTGAAGCAAAAATTTGATGGAAGAGTAGCAGTCTATACGCAAGTTTTAGTGACTGAGTTGGAGCAGACTTTTGCAGCAGCATATGGAAATTTTGTGGTCAACTATGTACTCACATATTTGGATGGTTGGGCATTAACAATTCTATGAAAGCATTAAATTTGGGCCTAGGGAAGCAGACCACATCCTTCCAAAATGTATTCTACAAACACATAAAGGTATGATAGCAAGTACACACCTGATGCATATCCATTAACACTCCAAAGTAGTTATGATACATACATAGTGTGATGAATGTTGCTCCATAATATGATTCCCTAACTCCAATATAGAGATGTATTGCTTAAAGCATAATAGAGTGATATATAGTATGGATGCAAAAGTCATATACGATACAGTGATATGCAAAGAAAGATGTGAAGATGATGCCCTAGTTCCAGTGCATAGATGAATGAAGGTATGTATGCTCTAAAATTGTGTATACCCAGAAAGCTAATATAGTAAGATGTTTGACGAACTTTTTTGAAGAAGTATTAGAGTTACATGTTCAGTGATATATAGTGGCATCTTTACAATACATAGTGAAGTATGCAGTAATAAGATGATATAAGCCATGATTATCATTGATTTTTCTTTGATAAGATGATGGGTGTAGTCTGTCCTAAAACACATATGAAGTGGACATGCACAGACAAGTGATGATGTGAAGCATTCCCACACTTTGATGGTGGCTTATAAAAATTGTTGATGCACACATTGATGATGATCATGTGCACACATTGACAAGACCTAAAAGTAGTATATAGTATTGAAGAATGCAAAAAGAACTATCACTGATGTATTGCCTATACAGTAAAATGATGAAGTGACTGACTATGATGAACTATGTGATAATATGAATATAATGTTACTCAGCCAAGACATGACCAATGACAAAGTAGACAAGATATGACAAGTTGTATTACAGAACGTTGACTGATAGAATGTTACACTTACACCTACAACTATGAAGACCTTGATGATTGATAAGCAGACCATGCAGAGTTGCAGCAGTGAAGATTGATGAGCAGTGAAGAGGATGAGCAACAGAGGTTGACCAGCATAGAATGGCCAGTAGTAGTGATGATGAGCAGATATCCAGCATCATTGAATACATGAGCAAACAGATGAACAAGATGATTGATGCACAATATTATTGATAATCGGATTGCAAAGAGTGATGAGCAGAAGAGTGTTGCAGTAGTAGATGACTAGTAGTAGAGATGTTTAATATGATAGTGATGATGTTGATAGAAATATGATATGGCAATGAGCATACTTGATAGTGATATCTGTGTGTGATGAGTATGTTGAGACAGTGAGTTGTAATTGTAAAATAAAGCTTGTCTTTCTTTTGAGGTTAGGATACCTCAAACCCTTCTTAGCATGGTCTAAGAAAACTAGGTAGGGTCCTGGATGAATAGTAGGTTCTCTGTGTATCAGTAGGTGCTGATTTTACCTCATGGTTGTAGCTGTTCCAAAACAAATACAAAAAGATTACAAAATCATATGGTGTTGTGTTCTCTTTTGATATGGTTCTTGTTATGACTCCATGATTCAAATGCTTATCATTTATAAAGGATGAAGTGGCAGACATTTATGAAATGATTATGTAAATGGTAGAATAATGCATTGAAGAATTAGTTGTTGATTGTTAAAATTGAAAAAGTAATAAAGACTGAACACAGAGATTCACCGCCCCTCTCTGTGTGCCTAGTGTGTCTAGCAGACATATGGAAGCCTGTCTCATTTCCAAGAAGGAAGAGTGAAACTCCATGAAGTCTTAGAAAATTTTTGGGTAGCAATTTGAGAAGTGACCCTTTGAATTTGGTCTTTGTGAAAATTCTTGTGCTAGGGTTTGAAAATTTGCTCAAGCCTATTGGGGTTTGAAAAATTGTTTGAAGGATATTCATCTCAAAATTCTAAGATTCTTCATTGCTGCAACAATCTCAGTTGTCTCATTTCAGAGATGAATTACCAATGCTTTTGGTGTATTTTTCCTTTAATGGTTTCCCCATGAAAACTCTTGTGTTCGTTGTGTGTGATGTGTTGATCTATCTGTTGCACTTGTTATTGTTATCTGTGCTACAAGCTGCAAATTTTTAATAATACATTCTTATGCTAAAATTCAATAGTTCACATGGAAATTCATGACCATTTGAGGTGGTTTGGGAGCTCCTTGGTCCACCTAGGGGGATTTTGAGGTCCAATATAAGCCTACGATATGTATGCATCCAAATTGCCTCCAAAGGCTAACGATTTTCTCCTATTGTAATATAAACATGTTCGAGGCATATTTACATACAGGATAGTGATAATAAACTCAATTATTGACACCATTCTTATGTGTTAATTTTAGTCTTTCCACAGTTTTTTCTGCATAATTCATGAATATCTTGAGTTGTGACGATTCCTTTAGCTCCTAGATCTTGCTGTGAATCAGATTTTCACAATTTCCAATTGAATCCATGGTTGAAGAGGATGCATTAAAAATGGTCATTCTACATATTGAGGGAGAATCCAATGATTGGTGGTTACATGGTCTTAAGACTTTGGGACATGGTCAGATTTCATCCTATGAAGAGGTTTCCAAAGAATTAATGGAGATATTTCATAGTAAAGGCCTTGAACTTCATTTCAAAGAATTGGCATGGTTAAAACAAATAGGGACCCTTGAAGCCTATATGTTGGAATTTCAAAATCTCTTAGTGATGGTTTCTGATATCTCTATGGATCAGTTGGTTCTACTATACATCAAGGGGTTCACATAACCTTTGAAAGCTATAGTGAAATCCCACAATCCAACTACAGTGAATGATTCCATAAGTTTGACAAGAGACCTGCCAACTATGCTTCCAAGGATTCAATATCCCCCTAAGCCTGATTTTCCTTTGAAATTCAAAGGAGGAAAACATGGAAAAATGACTCTTTTTTTAAGGAGAATAAAGAGGGATCAAGCAAATAAAAACTCAAGAGGAATATATTGTGCTTCACATGCCAGTATCCTTGGGTTCCTGGACATAGGTGTGCTAAGGGGAAGGAACACTACATTGAATTCTTCTTTGAATATGATGAGGAGGAGTTTGAGGAATAATTACAACTTGCAACCCAAGAAGAGGGGTGTAAGATAGTAGAATAATAATATCCTTCTGTTGAGAAAGGAAAAATCGCAATTATTTTAGGTGTGCCTCGATTTCACACCCATAGATTCAAGGGTGCCATACAAGGACAAAGGGTTACAGTGTTGGTTGATGGAGGAGCCACTCATAACTACATAGATTCATCCTTGGTGGAAAGGATAAATCTACCCACTAAAATTTTTGAAGGCATCATGGTCATCATCCCAGGTAACAATTATATGGATTGTGGCAAATGGATTCCAAAGATTCAAGTTACTATAGGAAATTACATTGTTACTAATAATTTCTATGTATTGGAAGTGGATGATACAAATGTGGTTTTGGGATTCCAATGGTTACCCTCATCAAGTGGTGTCCTCTCATAGTATGAGGTATATCTTGATGCATGGGGACATTGAATTGGATGTTGAATGTTTAATCACATATCCCAAGCCTAACTTGAAGGTTTCCAAACATACCAAGGAGATAAAATAGTTGTTGAGTAAATATGAGAAGGTTTTTGGAGACTTTCCTCTAGGAAGGCCACCTGACATAGGGGTGGAGCATACCATTGAATTAGATATAGGGACTCAACCTATCAAAATTCATCCCTATAGACACCCCAAAATTATTTGAAATAATAATGAGTAGGCCAATAAATAACTCTTGAAATTGGGTTTCATAAGACCTAGCATAAGCCCTTATGCGTCTTCAATTGTCATGGTGAAGAAAAAGGATGGAACCTTAAGAATGTGCATTGAATTTAGATCCTTGAAAAAGAAGATAGTGAATATTAGATATCGCATCCCAAGGGTTTATGAACTCATGGATGAGATCCATTGATCCAAGTTATTCTCAAAGATTGACCTTAGATATGGTTATCATCAAATTCGAATGGGGGAGGAAGACATACCAAAGAATGCTTTGAGATGTCTCTATGGTCACTTTGAGTTACTTGCCATGCCTTTCGTCTTGACTATTTATTTTACCACATTTAAATCATGCATGAAAATATATTCCACAAGAAACTTCATAAGTTTATACTATTTTTCTTTGATGATATTCTTGTTAACAGTCAGACATGGAAGGAATACTTTCATCATCTAGAAGTTGTCTTGAAAACTCTACATGATCAGTATTTGTTTCCTATATTGTCAAAATATGAGTTTTCATTGACATAAATTTTGTATATTGGACACATCATTGGTCAAGGTGGTGTGAAGTTGGACATGGAGAAAATAAAATCCATTATTGAATGGACACGTCCTAAAAGTATCACTGAATTGAGAGGATTCATTAGGATTTGTAGCTACTATAGGAAATTTGTGAGGAGGTTCTCCCAACTCACTTCACCTCTCAATGATTTGACAAAGAAAGATGCTTTCCAATGGCATGAAGAAGTTGAAAAGGATTTCCAAATAATGAAAGAGGTAATGAGTAATTGTCATATTCTTGCATTACCTAATTTTTCTAAACCATTTGTCTTGGAGTGTGATGTATTAGGGGAGGGATTTGGAGCAGTCCTAAAGTAAGGAAAACACCCATATATTTATGTTGTTTTTTTTAGTAGCATTGAGAGCCCTTCTCTTCGGAGAATGGGACCACCTGGTCCAGGACCACGGTAAAGACTCAACCCAGTGTTGAGTGACCATTCTGTTGAATGGTAGATATCTGGTCTGGGACCATGATACAGACCCATATCTGCCATGGGTAGACTCAACCTAGTGTTGAGTAGATAGTTGGTCCAGGACCACGATGTAGACCAGTTTGGGACTGGTAGACTCATCCTAGTTCTGAGTATCCATTCTCTGGGATAATGAAGACATTCTGAGCCCTAGACTAGGTATTGGCATGTGTGTTGCACTTTGACCCTTGATCTATGGGATTGGTGTGCTTCTCCAAGGATTATCTACCCTTGGTTAAGTTACCCTAGTACCAGATCTAGGTGTCACACAGTGTGTGAGATAAAAGCATTAATAACTCTCTTGGTTTATGATGATGTATTTTTTAAATAAAAAAGGACCACATGTAATGACCACAGGGGCACTTGCAAAAAGGCCAAAGTCAAAAGTCAAAATAAATAAAGACTTGCTGACCATAGGAAAATGACCAGAAGTGGAAGTTAAAATAAATAAGGAATTCTTATAAAAGTCAAAGGAAAAATAAAAGTACTTTTTTTGGTAAAAGTGAAAGTAAAATTAGGAAAAGAATAAAAATATTTTTATTTTTATTTTTCCTAATCTTGTCCACTTACATGTGAACAAAGGCTATAAAACAAGATCAAGTCTTCTCATTTACAATACACACTTTGCTCTCAGGGGTGAAGAAGACTATCTTATGTTCAAACCCTCAGCTAAGGTTTTATCAGCAAATTCCATCTTCAGCATTTTTGGACAGCCATCTTCAGGATTCCATTTTTTGGGCAGCCTTCTTCATTTTTTGGGCAGATAAGATTTTTTTGTGTGGGTAGCCTTTTCTATTTTTTTCAGGCAACTGTTTTTTTTGGACAACCCCTTTCTTATTTTCGGGTTTCCTCTGTTTCTTTTTCTGGGCAACAGATAGGAAGAAGGAGCAGGCCACGGGCAGGGAAGCAGACTGTCCGGGCAATCCATAAAATTCATTGGCAGCATGGAACAGTCAACTGGAAGACCAAATCGATCAACGAATAGAAAAGGGCTAGATCCGTACAGATCCGTACGGTTATAAAGAAGAAAAGTGAAGACTGAAAGTGACAGTCATATATGAATCAACAGTCTCTATTTTGATAGGAAGGAGAGAGAAAATCTCAGGTTTTGTAGAAAATCCCTAAATTTATAATTTTTGCAAATTCTGGAAAATGTGGGTAAAATTATCAGTCTGATTTTTACAGATAAACTTTACATTACTGTGGGTAAATTCGAGATCTGGAATTTGAGGAACGTTTTGAAGAATTTTCTGAGTCATCTCATTTATGAGATGAGCTATTAATGCTTTTGGGGTTTTTGTCCTTTGAAAGTTTCACTAGTGAAAAATATTGTGTCCATGTGTGCTGATGTGATGAATGTGTTTTTACTACACTATTTATTTGTTTATGTTTATCTGAAAATTTTAAAAGTTTATGCTAATGCTAAAAATTTAACAATTTAGAGATTAGGAAGCTACAGCCACATGAGAAGGTTTACTCTATTTATGACAAATAAATGTTATCCATCATGCATTCTTTGATCAAGTTCATACAATACTTGGTGGGAAACAAGTTTATGATCAAGATTGACCATAATATCTTAAGATACTTCCTCACTCAAAAGGATCTAAATGAAAGGAAGAGAAAGTTGGTGAGTAATATTAAAGAATTTGATTTTGATATTGAATATGTAAAGGGAAAGAATAATGTGGAAGCAAGTGCCTTATCTAGAAGACCCTCTATTTCTCTAATGGATGTTGCAAAAGATTCGAAAGCTATATTAGAAGTAGAATATTCCAAGGATAAGTTTTCTTGTGAAACTTTTGATGGGAATAACTGTGATGATAGGTGTAAGGTGTTGGAGGGAATCATATACTACAAATATAGAATCTATTTGGTCTCGGGTTCGAGCTTGAAGAAAAACAATTTGAAGAGTGCTCATGATTTTCCTTCAGCAGAACACCCTGTTTTCTTTAAAACATACAGAATATTGAGAGAAAAATTCTCTTGGAAGGGGTTGAAGAATGTTTTATAAAATATGTGAATGAATTCCCAACATGTCAACAAACAAAGTAGAGCACAATTATCTAGCTGGTCTCTTGCATCCCTTTCCTATACCAGAACAAAAATGGGAGAGCATTTCCATGGATTTCATCACAGGTTTACCCAACGTTCGTGGTAAGGATTTCATATTTTTAGTGGTGGATAGACTCACTAAATTTTCTCATTTATTTTCTATTACGACATGCTTCACTACTGCATAAGTGATTGTGATATTCGTTAGAGAAGTTTTTCAGATTGCATGGGATTCCCAACAGAATTTTTAGTGATAGAGATAACAGATTTTTTAGTGCATTTTGGAAAGAACTCTTCAAAATGGTAGGAAAAAACTTGACTCATAGCACAAGATATCATCAAGAAATTGATGGCCAAACAGAGAGGATGAATTAATGGTTGGAATGTTACTTGAGGAACTATGTTAGTGGGCAACAAAAAACATTGGTCAAATGGTTGCACTTGGGTGAGTTTTGCTATAATACTAAGTTTCATATGTCCATTGGCATGTATCCTTTCAAATCACTTTATGTTTATGATGCATCCACTTTTATTGACCACAACTTTGGTTATATTAGAGCTCTAAAATCTATCTATTGGATTGAATAAATTCAAGAGATTTTGAAGGTTTTGAAAGATAAGTTGCAAGTTTCCAAAAACCAACAAAAGAAATATGCGGATCAACATAGAGTGGAGAGACATTTCCAATCGAATGACTTGGTTTATTTTAGGTTTCATCCCTACAAAGAAACCTACTAAAAAGGAAAAGGTTCATAAAATCCCAAACCAAGGTTTTATGGTCCCTACAAAGTGGTTCAAAAAGTTGGAGAAGTGCCATATGAATTGGAGCTTCTAGAAGGAAGTAAAATCCATAATGTATTTCATGTTTCATGTCTAAAAAAGGTGATAGGGAAGCATATTTCCCTTTCAAAAACATTACCTCCCTTAGATTTTTAAGGACAACTCATACTTATTCCAAAAATAATATTGAAGACAAGGGAAAGAAAGATAAGGAGAAGAACTATAAAGGAATACTTGATACAATGGACGAATTTGCCTAGTGAGGAAGCCACTTGAGAAGATGAACAAATTTTGAAGCAACCAAACTTGGCATTGATTGAGGAAAATAAATATTGGGTGGGGAGTACTTTCAAGTCCCCATCCAAATAAAACTACTTGCAAACAATGCTTCACCAACCTACTAGTTCCCTAGGTTGAGGTGGAGGAATAAATTTTGTAATAAGGGAAATATGGGACCCAAAAGGACCTTAGTTTACCATATTCACCTTAAATTGGGTCACATAATTAATAAATGTTAAGAAAATAAGGTGTCATTTGTTTATGGAGACAATTGGAGGCTTAAGGATCCCTTGGATGATTAGATTCCCCCATACACTTGGAATGAATTTCATTCAAATTTTAATCCATGGGAGATATAACATTATTGGAGGGTGATTTGGTGTCACATATCATAGCATGAGCCAAGGAATTTGAGTTAGTATAGGAGAGTAACTCACATGGAAGAGGAAAATACTAAGAAGACAATGTGTGCAACTTGGAAGGAGATTCAATGCACTCTATGACAACAATTGATGGAAGATTCTATGACAAATATGACAAATTCAGAACTGATTGCATACCTATGACAAATATGGCATGACAAGGATAAAAATAGCCACCAAGAGGGTTCATTTTGTAGTTAGAGGATTTCATTCGAATTGGAGAAATAATTGGAGCATGAAGGAGAAGGCATGTTTTCTCGGTAGTTTGATACCTATGGTTCTTAGGGAGGAAGTGCATGTACTCATCAAACACTCATTTCCTAAACTTCTTGAATGATGATATTTTATCCTAGGACCATAGACTAGATAAGCAAATTTTCCCTTTGTTTGGAGACCTACAAAATATATGTATTAATGTTATATAAGCATCAAAATATTATTAATTTAAATAAAAAATGCATGATATTTTCCTTAAAAACATATTATTTTAAAGTGCAACCAAAATTTACATACCACAAAAATGTATTAACCCCGGAGCGTCATGAATTGTCCATGAAATTATTCCATGGAACTAAAATTGTTTCTACCCTATTAGTCTAAAGATGTCATACATAGTGATTCCAACCCATAAATTCAATAGCTCATCAATAAGAGGCTCAATATATACATTCATATATTTAACTTGGTACTGTTAGATTTTTATCATACAAGCTAGCATTATGATCTTAGGATATTTTAACTGAGAGAATAACAAGCACGGCAATAAAACATAAGCACAACACAAGAGACAAGAGACACAAAGAATTTTCCTTGGGGAAACCATAAAGGAGAAAACCTCACAACTTCCTCAGAGATAGAATCAACACCAAAGGTAAAACCAGAAAATAGTAAGATGATCTCCCGACAACAGCAGTCTCTCTCTCTCTCACTGAGAGAGATTCTCCTCTCTCACTCATGCGCCCCAATGAGTGAGTGTGTGTGTATGAGTATGATAAATAGAGAGGCTCTCACTCTTTATTTATATTCTTCCATTCACTTGGAACACACTCCAACATGTCGGCCTCACTTAATAATTACTTACTAGAGCCGACATCTCTAGGAGTGTCTAATAACCCTAGTGCCCCACCACTTGTGGGGACTTTGCCTCGTCCGACCAATAGGAGGGTAACACAATGGTGGGGAATATTTCCCTGACTTACAATGACTCACCTAGGGTCGACTTCACTAGGATAGTCTAATAACCCAAGGGCCCCACAACTGTGGGGACTTTAACCCTTGACCAATAGGAAGGTTACCCACAATGACTTGACATTACTTTCTAATTATAGAAACTTCCCAGAATAAACATCGAGGTATGACATGACTCAAATACATTACAATACATCACGGAATAAACATCGGGTTACAATACATAAGAAATACAGATGAATACATTCCGAGGTTATAATTACATCAACACTCCCTCTTAACTAGGAAGGTATTCTCTCAACACAATTTATCAGCACAAGTTTTCTTCTTTGTATCATCTAGATCATCATTGAGTTCTTGTCATATTCATCTTCAAGTCATATTCATCTTTAATTCATATTCATTTGGATCTGGATCATCATCACTGGATCTGGATCATCACTCGATATGGATCATCATCACTGGATCTGGATCATTATCACTGGATCTGGATAATCACTTGATTTGGATCATCATCACTCGATCTGGATCATCATCACTGAATCTGGATCATCACTCGATCTGGATCATCATCACTCGATCTGGATCATCATCACTAAATCTAGATCATCACTCGATCTGGATCATCATTATTGGATCTAGATCCTCACTCGATCTGGATCAGTACCACAGGTTCTATCTCATGATTATTTTCATCACAGGAAGTTCTACAGAGCCAGCCCTTTTTCATGATGGTTGTAGGCCTAGCCATCATGTAGGTCTTCGCCCAACACTTACATCTGACCTACTTGTCAGAAAGGCACACCTAGCACTCACATCTGATCATATAGGAACCAATCCTATAATCACATCAGAAAGGCCCAGCACTCACATTCACTAGCATGATAGGACATCACATCACTAACATCTATGAAAAGGCTTCAGCACTTACATCTAACCTACTCGTCAGAAAGGCATAGTACTCACATCCATCCAGGCTGGAACACATCCTACTCACAATGATGGAAGAGTTTTGTACTTCCATCTAGGCTGGAACACATCCTACTCACAATGATGGAATATTTTCTCACTTTCATCCTGCTCACAATGATGAAAGACTCTCATCCAGGCTGGAACACATCCTGCTCACAATGATGAAAGATTTCTACACTTACATTCATCCAGGCGGGAACACATCCTGCTCACAGTGATGAAAAGGCTCTGCACTTACATCCATCCAGGCGGGAACACATCCTGCTCACAGTGATGGAAGGGATTGCACTCACATCTAATCTTGTAGGAACCAATCCTACAATAATATCAGAATGCCCCCCAGTCCTCCTCGACTGAGCTACCTGGTAACTGACAAGGTGCCTCCATTCTCGTAGAGAATGGCAGTTTCCCTTACATCTGACCTGCTCGTCAAAATGGCCAACACTCACATCTGACATGGAAGGAATTTAATCCTTTAGCCATGACAGAATGGTTCAACCCTTACATCTGATCAAGTGGGAACACATCCCTCTATCACATCAGAATGGCTACTCAGTCCTAAACTGAGTGTTCCTAGTACCTCACTAGGTAGCTCCATTCAAAGAATGGTAATTGCCCTTACATCTGTCCTACTCGACAGAATGGCCAGCACTCATATCTGACATGGAAGGAAGCAATCCTCTCACCATGATAGAATGGCTCAGCCCTTATATTTGACCTACTCGTTAGAATGGCTATGGATCTCAGCACTCATATCTGACATGGAAGGAACCAATCCTCTCACCATGATAGAATGGCTCAGCCCTTATATCTAACCTACTCGTCAGAATGGCTATGGATCTCAGCACTCATATCTAACATGGAAGGAACCAATCCTCTCACCATGACAGAATGGCTTAGCCCTTATATCTGACCTACTCGTCAAAATGGCTATGGATCTCAGCACTCATATCTGACATGGAAGGAACCAATCCTCTCACCATGTTAGAATGGCTATGGGACTCATCACTTTCCCTTGGAGGAAACCTCTATCTAGAGAACACCAAGCTTCTCCCTAAAGTAATCGAAATTCACCCTATCCAATGGCTTTGTCAATACATCAGCTTTATGTTCCTCCATCGCAACATACTGGAGCTTCACTGCTCCCCTCTACACCATATCCTTGATATAGTGGTACTTGATATTGATATGCTTTGACTTGTCATGGAACACTGGATTCTATGAAAACTTTACACAACTCTGGTTGTCACAATGTATACAAGTAGCATCCAACTGGATATCAAATGAATTAGACAGTAGCTTCCTCAGCCATACTGCCTCACAACTAGCTAAACAAGTTGCGATATACTCTGCTTCCACTGTACTCAGTGCCACACAGTATTGCTTCCTGCTAAACCAAGAGATCACACCTGATCCCATATTGAAGCAACACCCTGAAGTGCTCTTCCTATCGATGGCACTGCCTGCCCAATTTGAATCAACATAACCCTCCAGGTTAATCTTCTGATTCGTATCATACTTGAGCCCATAATCAATTATACCCTTTAGGTACCTCAGAATATGCTTTGAAGCAATCAAGTGAACATGTCTCAGATCTATCAAGAACTAGCTCAAGGTGTTCACAGCAAAGCAAATGTCTGGTCTCATGTTCGTCAGATACATCAAGGACCCAATCATCTGACGACACATCATAGCATCAACCAACTCTGATGAAGCATCACTCAATAGCTTCAGGTTCGATGCCATAGGTGTGGACATAGCCTTGCAGTCCATCATCCCAAACCTCTTCAGGATCTCTACTGCATACTTCCATTGTCTAAGGAAGATTCCATCTGTACTCTGCCATACCTCCATACCTAGAAAGTAATGCATCATCCCCAAGTCCTTTATTTCAAACTTAGCAGCAAGATTTCTCTTCATATCAGCAATCAGCCCATATGTACTTGTCACAAATAGATCATCTACATACAGTAGAAGCATCACTGGGTTGCCATCCTCAACCTTGTAGTAAAGGTTGGAATCTACTTTACTCTTGGTAAAGCCTAGAGTCATCAGTAATCTATCCATCCTGTCATACCATGTCGAACCTTAGATATTTTGTGGTCACTCCCTCTAAAGCGGAGCATCATACTCCCTCTGTCTTTCGTACTCTCTGCACTGAAACATTCTGTACCAGAGTGACAAGTAGCTTCCTATGCTACTAATATTCTATGTGACCATCTAGTGTATAGACTTACATCTTCAACCTTGTAGCAAAGGTTAAGATCTTCATCAAGCTCATCATATATGTGTTTAAACTCTTACTGGCTGCAAATGTCTCTTTGTAGTCTAGGCCTTCTTTTCATGAGAAACCTCATGCTACGAATCTTGCTTTGTATCCCACGATGTTTCCATCTACTTCATGATGGAACTATGAACTTCTCTTTAGGTCTCGATACTGCATCCTATACATCATTCTTCTTGAACTGGTCTTCCCTTTCTTCTTGGTTAATTCTTCATAGCTTGAAGGTTCTGCATCAATGATATCGCTGCATTCGTCATATTATTCTTCATCTTGAACTGTCGTCACTTGTTCTTCGAAACAAGTCTCGTCCTTCTTTTATTGTAGGCTATTATGTATGCGATCTTTCCTACAAGTCAAATGCAGTTGTATGGTTAGAAACATTTCATAAGGTATATTCATAATGAAAAATTCTTATGCATAACTATATGATCGTGCAACTATTTTATCCAATACAACATCCATCCATATCTCACATAAACTTTCTAGATGCCTTCCATCTCTACCAGGACAACATTGAGATTGTGCACTAATCCAATATGTCAGCAAAGAGGTTTCATTCTAGGTAAGTAGCAATGGAGAGTTGTATAGCACCATGAGCTACTTACCCATCATATGCATATTAGTAGTATGCTGTCATTAATGCAAACATCCTATCATGTATAATACATCAACTAAATATAAACAAATGTGTAACAAAACAATATCATGAAATAACAATTGAATACTTATCTTTATTTGTTTCATGGGTAGACTCCTTCTTGAGCCTTCAACTTTATCGTCTTCTTCATTCATGATAGCATCGTTTATTATCCAAATGCTAAGGTAGATAAGGAAGTTCTTTAAGAGTTGAGATCTTCATATTCCTCATCGATTGAAGGATCTTCTTTGGATGGTGATATCTTGATCTTCAATTGCTCCCATCTTCTCTTCTCTTGTTATGAGTCAATCTTCTTCTTCTTCCCAAAGTTTGCTGAAAATAATCACTTCCTTCTGGCACACATTCCTCACATGAATGAATCCCATGATCCTTGGAGGCTATTCAAGGTGTCTATCAGCACTTCTGTATTCTCCACTTCTTATTCTACTACTACAAGTTGTTCTTTGATTTGAGAGACCCTTGTAAAAGATGACTATATGGTCTCTGTATTCTGGAACTGGTTTCTTAAGGTAATATTCTGATGTATGTTCTTCCCTTCAAATAGCTTGGTCAAGGAATCAAACATATTCAGTGTCTTTAGGGAAGACACTTGTGGTACAAGTTGATCCGTGACTGAATCAACCATGATCTTCTTGGCCTTGACCAAGTTCTTCTTGTGTAAGGCTTCTAGCCTCATCTCCCTCTGGAACTGGAACCTCTCTACTCATGTAGGTGTCCCATTCATTTTCTTCAAAGATATCATATACTTCCATGCTTGGAAACTTCACCAAGCTTATCATCAAGCTGATGTGATAGATCACTTTGAAATGAGAACCTCAAATGAAAATAGCAAAGGATTATATCTTACCGATTTGAGGTGTCCGTCCTGGTTCCGGAGCTGGCTGATCTAGGGTTTGTCACAGAAACTGTAATTTTCAAAACTTGGAATATTTTAGATTTGATTGTTTATACAGATATATCTCTTCAAATGGAGCTATGCAATGTACTCCTTTTCTGAAAACAGTGGAGGGAAGCTCCTAGAACAGGAAGCCCTAGTTTTCCAATTTCTTCTGCAGAAATTCTTGTTACTGTTTCTATGATATATCTGAAGTTATTGCTCCTCTGTCTCTTAAATTTTGCACTAAGCTAAAATCGCATGTCCCTGATCCAACACCATAGGTTTCATCAGAATTGGTTTCACCAATTGGGATTTATGATCCTTTTCCCAAGGTGACATGTTACAGGACTATTCAAAACAGCGAAGTTGTATGGACTGCCACATGTCACTGGTTCATTTTCTGAGTCAGAACTTTGGACGACCAAAATTAAAGTCCATTACCTTTCTATAACATCTTTAGGAATTCCATTTGGACCTCTGTAGCCAAATATATTCCAATTCTCCACAGGTGTCATGTTTAGGGATGAATTCTGGAAGAGGATGGAACCCTAACTTGGAGGGATCATATCTCCTAGAATATAGCGAAGCTAAGGCTGAATTTTGGATAAAGTTTTAATCAGGATTTTATATTAGGTTCCTGATATTTTCAGCTCCTAAGACTTTGCCAATTGCGGGATATAGAGAATGTACCAAAACGTAGCATTTTTAGTATTTAGGGTTTTTTCTAGCTCGGGGTCAAACTAGGGTTTGACTTTCCCAGAGTTCCACCCAACCAAAAATATTGATCCAGGTCTCTAAACTTTGGTTTTGATGAGGATAGAAATCCTATGCTGGGCTCACTCAAAAATTCCTCTTCTGTAGAAAGCCCTAATTTCCGCATCAAAAACTGAAAATGCTCAGAATCAAATTCCACTTCGACAGAAAGATGCGCCCTTCAATGGAGAGTCATCCTAGCATAATTTTTCTGATGGATTGTGGAGAGAGACCCAAAGAGTAAGAATCCCTAGCTTCTATAGTTGCACAATGTCTTCTTCTCAGGTTAGCTCTGATACCATGTTAAATTTTTATCATACAAGCTAGCATTATGATCTTAGGATCTTTTAACCGAGAGAATAACAAGCACAACAAAAAAACATAATCACAACACAAGAGACAAGAGACACAAAGAATATTCCTTGGGGAAACCATAAAGGAGAAAACCCCGCAACTTCCTCAAAGATAGAATCAGCACCAAAGGTAAAACCAAAAAACAGTAAGATGATCTCCTGACAGCAGTAGTCTCTCTCTCTCACACTAAGAGAGCTTCTCCTCTCTCAATCATGTGCCCCAATGAGTGAGTGTGTGTGTATGAGTATGATAAATAGAGAGGATCTCACTCTCTATTTATATTCTTCCGTTCACTTGGAACACACTCCAACATGTCGGCCTCACTTAACAATTACTTACTAGAGCCGACATCTCTAGGAGTGTCTAATAACCCTAGTGCCCCACCACTTGTGGGGACTTTGCCTCCTCCGACCAATAGGAGGGTAACACAATGATGGGGACTATTTCCCCAACTTAGAATGACTCAACTAGGGTCGACTTCACTAGGATAGTCTAATAACCCAAGGGCCCCACAACTGTGGGGACTTTAACCCTTCACCAATAGGAGGGTTACCCACAATGACTTGACATGACTTTCTCATTATAGAAACTTCCTAGAATAAACATTGGGGTATGACATGACTCAAATACATTAAAATACATCCCGGAATAAACATCAGGTTACAACACATAATAAATACGGATGAATACATTCCGAAGTTACAATTACATCAACAGATACTTACCTAATTTATTCAACATACGATGTTATTTGGTTATGTTTCCCATTATATAAAAGGTGTTCTCATGCAACAATGAAACAAAGAAATTAAATAATATAATTACTTAAAAAATATACCTCGAATAATGATTGCCAATGTTGTGTGCTCTATCTATATCGACATCGAAGGAGGTGTTATACACCTGATTAGCACCTCTCCGTCCGAGTGCTGACATCCCTCAGGTCGACACACAAAAGGACACTTATGGATTGAGGTTTGCCTAGTTTCATTATGCCTTGGTTGATGATGAAATACATTGCCTATATGCCCAGCTGATTACTTTGCCATTTTGAGATTTTGAGTAGCATTCGCGACTATATCTATTGGCATCTCACGCATCATACACGAGTATCATGTTCAGCATATCGCGCATACCTGTATACGCGGGTTACACTTGTATAGGGTCATGTATCATACGCGGGTTGCTCTACTACAGACCCGCGTATGGTTTCCTCAAAATTAATATTTAAAAACACTCAATAATGGAAGATTAGTTCATTCATTTAAATTAATCTTCCTAACTGCCACAACCTCCCTAACCTTCGAGAACTGCCTCATTTCATCCATATAAATAGAGGCCTTGGGGAGGGTGTTGGGGGATGATACTTGGAGAGAAAATTTATGCTAGTGTATTGTCTACAGAAATCTTTGGAGCAGAGAAACTCAGAGTCCTTTGGTGACAGAGGAGTCCTTGTTCAGACATTGGGTTGTAACCTAAACTCTTTCTATTATTGTTAATAAAGATATTACTTCTTCCATATGTGTTTCATATCTTGTGGATTGGTAAATGTTTACATTTCAATATGATATATGATTTGCCTAACCTGCATCTATATATATGAATTGCTTTGTATCTAGAAGAGTGTTTATTAACAGGTGAAGGAGGAACTATCCTGGAGACTTTGGAAGTGGATCAGAGAGGGAGAAGATAGCAAGGATCAACCATCGTTTAATACAAGTAAGTCCTTCTACATTCCTATTTCCTATTTTGTGCTTTTAAAGTCAAATTGTCTGCAAGTGTTAGAGTATGTTGGTAACCCCCAGACCTAGGTTATTAGGTGAATTATCCATTACAACAGGAGGAAGGTTATTTTTTATGACGAAAGTAGGCCATACTGAGTAAGTGGAACGTAGCTTTCCAAATGGATTGAAACCATCAGCTGCCAATGAAATTCTAACATTATGAGGTTAATATTTAAAAATTGGCCATTTTTCTTTGATGTTCTTCAATGCATAACCATCTACAAGCATTCGAAGAACATCATCTTCACTTCTATTCTTTGCATGGTAATCCATAAACTGTGCTATAATTTGGCACCTAAATAGTCGTTGGAAACATGGAATTATGGGAATATAACCAAGAACTTTGTGAGGAACATTTTTATTACTTTATCAATTCAATATCTACTAATTTCACAATGTAGGAATTTTCTTTTTGACACATATTGTCCATAATATATAATATGATAATTAGGACATGCATCAATAGCTTGATACTCCATTCCAATTTCTTTCATAATCAAGAATACCTCTCAACATGTGCATGGTAAATTATTTGATGGTGGTAATAGAAATTCACCCAATAGTCTGCAACATTGACAAAAAAATGAAATGTAAACAATATAAATAGTAAATATTGCTTATCCCTAATTTATGAACTAATTAACACTAAAAATAGAAGAAAATAGTGAACTTTTCATACCATGTGAAGATGCAATTAATACATTACATACCTTAGGATCTATGTGAAACTAGTGTTTGATAAACCATTCAAAACCGTCAGGTTCACCAACAACAATATAGCAGATAGAAGATTTTTTGTTGAGCCTTTCTAAAGAGGTTCTTGGGACTTTTCGCGTAGAGGAACATCATGAATATCATGGAGGTTTTCCTCATCCAATAGAGAAAATGTGTCTTTTATCAATCTATTTATCTCATTTTCATCATTTGTATCAATAACACCATCTCCTTCCATAGGATCATTAAGAACCTAATCTTCGATATTATGATCTCCATGTTTCTCACCTTGTAAAGTTGTATTTCTACTATTATGTGGCAAATAGCTCTCTGGAGGTCGACATTTAGTGGGAATTGTATTTATATTTACAAAAACTTTAATAACATTAGTGTATAATATACAACAAGTATATTTAAAATGATAAAACATTTTGTGAATACATTATCAGTACTATTACCAAAAGTACAGTATGTAACGAATAATGTCTTACCAAGGGACAATATTCAAACCCCCCTTCAACATGCCCCTTCTCCTTACAATGTTTCTCATCACCTGTTCTTAAAATTATTCTCGTTCACAAACCCCTGCAATCATTGCAAGGGAAATAACACTTTCCATCTCCCTTCGCCTCCAATGATGCCTTAAACTTAGTATACCTCTTATTATTTTCTTCCCAAGTATATTTCTTTGACATTCTAATAGCCTATAAGAACCAAAAAAACTCAATCAATGTATAAGTAAATTAAATAGAGTATATATATACATATATATATATATATTAAAGGAGAGAGAAAATTAAAGGACGTGACATGGAAAGTGACAAATCTAATTAGTAAATCCAAGTTGACTTTACTTCGACGGGTTACATATCACAAACACCCATCATTTCCAAATTATTAAGGAATAAGTTAGTATGGGGGTGTATTCTTACCACCATCCACTATATTTTCGATATTTAGTGATAAAATTTAAATCCCCCCTCAACAATTATGTTCTCCCAAGTTAGGAAACACGATTTCTCACAAGCACATGGAATCACAATGCTTAAATGATTTTTCACATAGGATATTGCCACATGCTAGAATTAAGAAACTAAACAAATAAAACATTTCAAAATCAATGATGTTTCTTCCCTAATTAGTTCATCTTCATCTTTTTTTAATCAGACAATGATTAAGAGACCAATCCTGATGACATTATATGACTCATTGGAAAAAACTTAGTTCAATAACCACAAACCTCAATGCAAAACTAAAATTTTACAAAGATTTTGAAATTGAATAAATTCCATGTTCATCTAACAATTTTATCTATTTTAAATAATAATATATAGTATTACCTAAAACACCCATTAATATAAGACGACCCCATTATTTCTCATGTACCTTCCCTATAAAAATTATAAACTCTATCATGATACATTCAAATCAATACCTCCTAATCATCCATCTCTTTTCATGTTGGAATTGGATGTGTTAGTATTGAGGAGAAAATGAATAGTCGACTCACTTTATGTATGACCCTACACATTAAAGGAGACAAAGAAGTTAAAAATACTAACCTGGAAACCAAAGGATATCGAAAATTCAATGTGTTAAACCAGTACCAAACTCTTGAAATCACAAATCGAACAATCAACAAAAAAAAATGTTGCAACTATAGCAAATAATTTGATGAAATATGTCTTAAGAACATGTATTTATAGATCAATGATCGTGGTGGTTCCAGCGAAAATGCACAATGATCAAATTTCAACAATAAGAAAAATCCAATGACCGTTACTACGATGACTGTTTATTTGCATGTGTGTATATTTCCGTCACTAGAGAGACAAACATGTGTCTTCGTTTCAATAGAGACAAACTTTCATCGCTATAAAGAAAAACAGTCCTTTCTGTCACAATAATGATGATTATTGGGGGCCAGAACATTTTCTTCTCGAAATTTGTATCTATTTATCCAAGAAAATTTCCATTTTAACTTATTTGTGGCAATATTTCATGGAACTTTTGAGCCATATGTACTAGTGTTTATATCAAACTGTGAAGTTTCTTGAGCTGAACTATCTATCTGCAAATGATTTGAAGCTGAAATTCGTTTTTCATGGAAATCCTTGTGTCAAGTACCAACACTATCCAAGGATCAGGTATGGAGGTTCCCCCTGCCATACCCATTGTCGAATAAGCTCTAAAATTTGTGTCACAACAGGTTTTTATCAATCCACCAAGAAGGAAGTGAATGACTAGCCACGACATTTTTCCTGAGCAGTGGTTCAAGGATACCCACGATGTTGAATCATCAGGATCTGGGTCAATGACAATATTACTAGGATACATTCCACCAAGAAAATATGACGCTCCTAATGTAGTCATTTTCAAGAATGCTAAGCATATGTTGGTCAAGCTATCCATCCCATAAGGCATACATGTTACAGTGGACATCTTGCCAAATATGAAAAATATTGCATTCATAGATCACGATTCGCATAAGTTTCCTAAATTGCTAATGTCGCGGTACATGACCTCTGTGAAATTAGTCGAAGGAGGGAATATTCAAATCGTTCCTATGGAGTGGGCTTGAGGAGTGAAAAAGTCAAGTATTTTGTCACTGATGCATATGCCTCATTTTGGTCGCATGGAGGAAGTCAATACATTTGTGAAGAAACTGTTAGTTGGCTTCCATGGAGGATTCCTATGGCTGGATAGCCAAATTTTAGTAGACCTCGACTTAATTTCTACCATCAATAGGATGCCTAAGGTAGGGTTCGACCCAACACCATTCTTTACAAGAAAGGAGCAGGATTTAGGCCTAGTCAACCAGATGAAGGAAAAATATAACCTTGCAAGATATAAGAGTGGATTTTCTATTTCCTCTATCAATGATATCGATGTCTGATTCACATCGAAAGTGCTTTCCAGCAAGATGATTGGAAATATGTGATTGAACCAATGCATTGTTGGTACCATTGTTGTAGCATGGCAGTGTGTTGTTGGAATGAAAATGAATTGGTCTACATATCCATTGAATGATCTATTAGTTGATGCCATCAACGCCTAAGAAAAAGGTAGTCCATTTACTTATTAATGGTTGTTAATTTTGATATCCTTTGTCATGTGGGCTAAGCCACAAAATTACCATGGGATGGAAGTGTATCTTCCATGTCGATGGGCGCACTACCAGAACCTTTGGTACAAGAACTAGAAGAATTGACGCCAATAAATAAATAATAATATTGAATTCTATTTACATGCCAATGCAATGAGGAATCACATTGGAAACCAACCATGGATTTCCACAGGGACTGTTCAATGATCCCATAATGTAATTAGGTTTTCTATCAGGGCTCACCATATATACTTGAAACCACACCAAGACCCTTCATTTCAATAGTTTACCACGGTGTTTTGGTTGACATAGGAAGAAATCGAGATGATTATTCGGGATTGTCACAAAGAAAGGAAACAACCTGTTACAGATGACCAAATATCTACTGAGACTAACATGTAATAGGAAGGACCATCAGGAATGCAAGGAGGATACAACCAGGAAGAAGAAATCCCAACGTGTTCCTCCTATGAAAGCAATGAAGAATCCAGTGTGACCCCAATAGATCCTTAACTGGGAAAAAAGAGAAAATCATCTCAAGAGACAAAGAAGAATGTTAAAACCTCTAGTGGTGGTGGCCTTACAGATGATGACTACAACTTTATTGCTAATAGAATGCCATAATTTGCTGATGAAACTCACCAAAGAATTATTTCTCAGAATACAAACTTGGTGGAAGGAATCACTGATTTACTGCGGACTCTCTATGTTATAGTAAAATAAGTTAGGGTAGCGGTCATTCAAGACTTGTTCTAGTCACAATCACGGTCACAGTCACAAGAAGCTAGTCCTTCTGAGGATATCCCAATCGAAGTAACGTTATCTCAACAAAATAGAAAGCTTCAAGTGGATCCTAATGCAGTTGATTTGGGCACACTGGAACATAACAACATGATCAAGGACATTGATCATGTAAGTGTCGACCTTTCTATGATCCCTATGTTTCTACTATACAACATTCAACAGGATGCAGTAGACGCTATTAAGACGAGGGAGTATGCGGTATATGAATAGCTGAAACATTCAAAGAATATTGTATCGTCTCTCTAGAAAAAAGTGCTAAAAACATAACATAAGACATAGAGATGGAAGCAGGATAGGAAAAGACTAGATCAAGTTGTCATGTTAACATACCATGAAATTCCAAAGGTGGGAGTTACACCTGAAATGTTCTCAGAAGATCAAGTCATTCGGCTCAGGGTAGTAGCTGTCAAATTTCGCCATTGCATTACAGAGGTAGAAGAAAATTTGCTTCCTAGTACAACCCCTGAAGTATTAGAAGAGTGATGAAAGGTAGTATGTGAAAATGAAAAACATATTCAATAGGTTGAGGCACTTTTATAGTTTATTTTAGTTCCAACTCATGCTCTTGGAAACAAAACTTCACACAAAATCTGGTATGGCCACACCCATTCGGTGAGGCATCTCAATGTCTTTGGCTCCTCACATTCTTCCTTAATTACAAAGGAACAAAAGAACAAACTTAGTGCAAGGAGTCGAAAGTGAATCTTCTTGTGGTACTCAAACACCGCCAAGGAATATTGTCTTTACAATGAGGTAAACAAAAATTTTAATATTCCATAGATGTATCTTTTCTTGAAAGGAATAAAATTGATGATTCCATTGAGAGGCAACTTAATCATCTAGAAAGTTTTACCCATGTAAAGACCTTTCATGAAGTTGATAATGAGATTCCACTTCTTGAAGGGGGAGATCCCTATCTTGGATCAATCCATGGAATCTCCTTTTGCAATGCCATCTTCCCCTCATGAATAAGTTTTTTCCACTTTACCATAGCATGAGGTTCAATTGGATGATGTGATTGAGAGGATTGGAAGAAGGAATTTTGTAAAGAAGGAAGCAGCACCAGTTGAGCAACTTGGACCTTCACAAAAATTTCCAAAATGGGTCACAAAGACACTTGAAAGTGTCCATCCTTATGAAGTCCAAAATATAGGAACAGGAAGTTTGACTAGACAAGACATGGAGGAGATGCAGATAAATCAAACTCATGTGATGTAGAATATACGGATTTCTCATATGATTGTAAATTGAATTTATCTACTAACCTTGAACTAATTTCCTTCTAAGAAGCTCCTACTCATGATGAGTGGAAAGAAGCCATGAAAAATGAGTATGACACTCTCATTAAGAATGGTACCATTTGGAACAAAACCAATTGGTTTCAAGTAGGTCTACAAGAACAAGTACAAATCAGATGACTCACTTGACAAGCACAAGGTGAGGCTTATGGCAAAATATTTTCCATAGAAGGAAGGAATTGATTGTGAGGATAATTTCTTCCCCAAAACAAAATGGGCTGCAATATGCACTTTATTGTCTTTGGTTGAACAAAATGCGTGGAAATTTCATCATGTGGAGGTGAAGGATACTTTATTGAATTGGGCCCGGATTGAAAAAGAATTTATTCATCTCTTATACAAAAGGCATTGTTGTGAAGGGGAAATAAAAAAGGTATGCAAACTCAGTAAGTCATCATATGGCCTAAAACAACGACCTTGCTCATAGTATGAAAAGTCAATTGAGCATCTTCTAAAGTTAAATTTCAAACACTTTAATATTGATGATGCATCATTTTTTCTAAAGAAATTTGGAAGATCTATTGCATATCTTGTGGTGTATGTAGATGATATTTCGATGACATGAAATAATGAGAGGTATATTGCATCCATAATTAAAGAATTGAAGAAGGGATTTGAGATGATAGATTTTGGACACCTTCACAACTAATTGGGAATCGAAGTGACTAGAAATCCTAAGTACATATTCATATCCTAGAAGAAATACATTGGAGAATTGTTGAATAGGTTAAACATGATGTAATGTAATCCTCTCTCCACTCCAAAATAGAAATTGAAGCTCACATAAAACAAAAAGAAGGAGTTTGAGGACACAACCAAGTACAGACAACTTGTAGAGAGCCTTATCTACCTTGCCAACACCTGACACATCCCCACAACCTCTATGGCCTATCACAACCACAAGGAATCTTTTCATTTCTTCCTACTTTTGATACCAATACATTAGTGTATAATACTAAGTTATTTTTTCATGCAACAGTCTACACCACATATTCTTAACTCACTTTGTGACGCAATGCGCACATCATACTTTATTATATGCACACTTTTGTGCTTATCAATTTCTTTACTATGCAACTATAAAACGTGTACAAATCCTTACCATTATGCAATCGACTATGTCACTACCTTCAAAGGTAGTGTGTAGTATAACCACCATGTAGTAACTTAGCTTGTGATGCTAGTACTTATCTTATGATGCTAGTTCAGATGGTTCTATGTATATGCAAAGTCCCATAACAATAATGTGAATATTAATATTTAACATCTTATTTGAAGTATTTGACCTTGCCACTAAACTGATCATGCATTTTATATCCTATCTTATTGAATATTAAATCTCTAAATTAATGTCTAATATAAACGCTTTGAAAACTTTTTTTTTTTAATTCATTCATATAAAAATTCAAATGTTTAACCCTTTTTCCAAATCATAACCTTAATTATTAACTTACAAAATAGAATGTCCAATTATATAAGAAATAAAAACGTACATAATATCAAACGGTAAACCTTAAACCAAGGATAAAATTATATATATACTTTGTAACGAAAACTAGGTTAAATATACAAGTTTCTCACATAGGATACCATCAAAACCAACTCAGGCGAACTCACGATCCCGTCAAAGCCGACTCATGGAATAGATGAACACTAAACCCTCGCCAACAGGTAGATGGTAGTAAACCCACACCTTACCAGGTGCATTATTACTTCAAAATTAAACTTGTTCCTGTTCCTGATCTGCTCAGATCGAGATCGAAACAGCCGGATTAGCTATTCTTTTATTTTTCAACCCTGAAAAATGGATTCTACAACAGCAAGGTCCAGTGCTGCTGCTGCTATAACTACAACTCATCCTCGACCTGGACGGCATGATGAAAGAGAGAGAGAATTTGGACGCAATGAAGATCAAGATCAAGATCAAGATGAGGGGCGCATACAACCGGCCAGTGAAAGGCGGCGATTCATATCTAATGAATCCGTGATGGTCATGCAGTCGCAGGAAGCCGCCGATCAGACTCCCGCTCTGAGTCGACCATTCGAGAATCGACGCGATTTGAACGAGAATCTAAGAAGAGAAGTTGAAAGGCTTCAAATGCGTCAGCTGGAAGAGAGGATAGAAGTAAGGATAACGAGACTAATAGAACAAGGACTGTTACCATCTCCCCGCGCGTTCGAGAACCCTAATTATCAGCCCAACCCTTCATCTATGCCTCTCGACATTACTTCAACTCCGACATTACTTCAACAGACACGATGGGAAGAAGAAGAGAATGAATTAAGCCTCCAAATGCGTGAGGTAGAGGAGAGAATAGAGCAGAGGATAAGGAGACTTATCCAGAGAGGAGACTTACCGTCTCCATCAGAAGTCGTTAGCGAATTGCAGGAACCAGCCCGCGTGAACCCAACGCTGCTGCGTCGCATAGTCGTTTCAGATGAGCAAATCAGGGATAACAGTCATATCAGTTCATCGTGCCCAGTTTGCCATCTCGATTTTGTATTAGGTGAAGAGGTATGTCTACTCAATTGTGGCCATATCTACCACCATGCTTGCATTTCTTCATGGCTCAGATCTGAAGTTACATGTCCAGTTTGCAGAGCAAATCAGTAACTTATAGCTGGGTTTTCTTATAACAACGGTCACTTGTTTGGAATTTGTTGCTAATTGCATTTCGAGGAATATTGTTTTCTCGGAAAAATGAAAATACATGAAAATGTTGTTAATTGTTTTGGAGAAAAAGCCATTTTTAATAATGAAAGCATTTGCATTGCATGAAAATGTTGTTAATTGTTTTGGAGAAAAAGCCATTTTTAATAATGAAAGCATTTGCATTGCATGAAAATGTTGTTAACTGTTTGGAGAAAAAGCCAATATTTAATAGTATCTTTTGAAACCTGATGGGTTAGTTCGAGCTTATAATTTCAAATGATACTAGTGGCATGTTGGATTTGTTTGCTTCTTTGACTTAAGCATTTCTTAGAATATTCATTGTATTTTTCCATAATTATATTCAGTGCCGATTAGGTATCGGCAATTTCTACTATCTTTAACTTAATGTTAAATCCCATACATATAAAGGAAAAGCACATCATTATGATTTAATTTTTAAACATTATTGTTGTGATTTATTCATAAAATAATTTTATTAATATTCAATAAATGATCACAAAAGTGGGTCTATTGGTAAGGAGTATTAAACATAGTACACATACCCATCATTTAATGAGCTAGAAGACATGGGATAGTGCTATGTAGTGCACATGTGCAAGCCTTTGGTACCATAGTTCACTTGGTTTTATTAACTCAAGTTGTCCCTTTATAGTGTACAAGCCTTCATCTTCTTCTCCAATCATTGTTGCATCATCTATTGTCTTTCCTTTAGGCCACATTAGAACTTGACCATTGACAAATGCAACTCTCATTCCCTTTGCATCTAGTGCACAGATGCTGAGAAGATTCTTCTTCAATCCTCGAACATATAGCACATCCTTTGTCTTTAAATATTTCTCAGAGTCTAGCTTGTATGAAGCTTCTTCACTCTCTTTTATGAGGTATTCATAATCATCCCCAAGTTTCACCTTGTGAGGTGACTCATGCTTATAGATGTTAACGAATGATTCTTTATATCTCGTCATGTGTTTAGATGCTCCACTATCCACAAGCCAATCACTACTCTTCATGTGAGATAGTTCCCGTAAGTGTGCTAAGGTTAGCACATACTCTTCATCTAAATCATCCTTCTCTCTTATGAATTTTTTGTTTGTTGGTTCATCGTCTTCGAAATCATGAGCATGGTGTCTCTTTTTCTTCATGGGACAGTCTTTTGTAAAGTGTCCCTTTTCATCACAAGTATCTCTTCATCTGAGTCATCCTTCTCTCTAATGAATCTTTTGTTTGTTGGTTCATCGTCTTCGGAATCATGAGCATGGTGTCTCTTTTTCCTCATGGGACAGTCTCTTGTAAAGTGTCCCTTTTCATCACAAGTATAACATCGAACATTGTACCTCTACGAAGAATTTTGTACCTCCCTGTTTCTTCGGGACAAAGAAACGTTTTGTTCGTGGGGGAGATGTAGATGGAGCAAGTCGATAAGTCGACTTGAACGATAGCCGACTTAGTCAATGAGCCGACTTAGTCGATTAGTCTAATCGACTAAGTCGGTCGACCGATTAAACTAGAGATTAGGTCGGCCACCTAAGGTTGTGTCAGTTCACCAAACCAACAGGTAGTTATTTTGTAGCCGTTCAGTAATCATATATATTAGGCTGTTGAGCCAGATGAGAACTCAGTTCAGTTCTCTGCATTGTATGGACTCATTTGTATAATATAATCTGTTAATTCACCTATTGGTTCTTATCTCTTGTCTCTGTTTCATATGTATATTTTAGTGTGTATTATTGGTAGCCTTTGTGATCTGTGGGATTACAACATTGGTTCCATTGCCGGTAGTACATGACTGAAATGTATGCAAACAGATGATACCAGAGCAGGAGATTAAGGACTGGTGGGAACGTAAAATCGCAAACTATTTGCAGAATTACATGCGAAGGAACAAATTAACAATCGCACAAGCAAAAGAAATATTTTTTACAGAAACGCATGAAAATTTTGTCGAATCAGTGCCCCAACTTCTGAATAAAATCCTAGATGAGAAAGCCGAAAGGGACTAAAGAACAACAGTTGCTGGAAAAACTGATCCGAGGAGGTAGAACAAACTTGTTGGAGTGGTTTGAGAAAATCGTCGACGACTTTTGTGAGGAGCAAATAGTCAACGACAGAACTTCGGTGGAAACAGTCAAGCAAAAATTTTACACAGATCTCACCGAACAATTCCTGTGTTCCTTACTGACCTTGCTGTTCAAATTCTTGATTGAGAAGGGAGTAGGACACATCGTCGAACCTCGTCCATCACTCCACAAACTGCCATCAAAATCTAACTGGGAGGAGAAGCAAAAGAACTAGGAAACATTTATAGCAGAAAGGGAGTGGGAATAGTTCCTAAGCAAATAAATCGAACTATCCAGGATTTCTAAAAGCGTCGGGTAGGTTATGGGGGGGTAGCTAGTCATATGTCGAGATAGAGTATAGTGGGTTCTAGTCGACTAGAAACAGATACCAGTCACCAGTAATGAGAAGTCAACTAAAAGGGAACTCAAGAGAATAGTATCATATGAAGGTATGTCGGACATTCAGAAAATAGAGAGGGAAGAGCGACAACAGAGGAGGGAAGCAAGAAGAGAAAGAGACTTAGAGCTGCATAGAGGAAGGAATCCTAGGTTGACCGACCAGGAAGAGAATCCGCCAGAGTTGGGTCATGGCCGACATGAGGAAGGCGCAGAAAAAGAGGCGTCCCCTACAGAGGAAGAATTGTGGATAGAGCAGCTAGAAGCTCTCCAATTAAGAGCTCCCAATGAAGGAACAACCCTCTCTCCATTGAGTCCGCGTACTCAAATACAAACTATTGTCGAAGAGGACCTCTGACTACAAGCTGGTGACTTTAGTATATGGAGTTGACTAGACAACGAAACATACACTAGACGACACCTCGTTATACGTCGATGATAGGAAGGGAATTGGGTGACCTTCCAAGTGGCACCATCGAACCAAAGTATCCACTTACTCTTACCAACACATGAAGGAGCACCCCCCTGCCAAATACAGCTTTAGAAGACACAGAACATTCAGAACTACGGACAAATAGTTGTAGTGGACCATCGACAGCAGAAGTCGACATCAACTGACTGCCAGTCGACGAAGAATCGACAACCGACAGGAAGGAAAGTTCCATCGACCAGAGTCCCACAGAGACGAATAAACCAATAACCCCACCACCCTCACCACCACCCCCACCTCCACCATCGCCACCTCCTGAGAGCAGTGACAGTGATTCAGACATGGGTCATGAATCAACTCACATTCCTCTATATGAGGGGGATGAGGACCCCAGATGACATTGGTTTGTCTACGAGTCGACTTGGGAGGCCAACCAAGTTACAAATGAAGATATACAAATGGCACAGTTCGTCGGTGCCTTAAGGAAAATGGCATTGACCTGGTATATGACCTTTTTGGAAAGACAACCTAGAGCAACCAAAGCCAAGATCAAGGCGCAATTTTTATCATTTTTCAAAACTCCAGATGCTAAACACTTGGCAGCAAAAAAATTAAAAACTACATCACAAAAGCCAAGAGAAACTGTCTGCGACTATGATAACCATTGGAAAGACCTTCTGAGCTAACTGGACTATGTTGTAGATGAACAGTTACTAATCCAGTGGTTTCTTGCAGGGTTATCTCAGAAAGTGCGCCGACACATCAGTCTGGAAACGTTCAAATCTTACGAAGATGCGCTAACAAAAGCTCTCCAAGTGGAGATGGACGAGGAAATACCTGCTTACCCCACGGACCATAGATTGGAAGAACAGCTCGAGAATGTACAAAAGTATCTAAAGGAGTTAAACCTCAAGAATTAGGATATCTGGTGCACCAAATGCTCGATGACCGGCCACTCCAAAGACAACTGTCGACAGGAATACAGTCAACAGGACGTTCAATTCGTGCAGACCAAATATTTTTGTGACATTTGCCAGGAGCACGGGGATCACTCGACAAAAGACTACTCGTTCAACATGAAGAATGGAAAGGCCTCCTGGTGTGCCATCTGTGAGACTAAAAATCATAACATGGCCGACTGTCATTTGAACCTGAAGAACTAACAAAATTATGAGGCGGTCTACCAAACCAATGCAGTGGCACAGCATAACGAGCAAAACAATTTAGCAAATGATCAAAATGATCATAGATATGACGGTCGATGATACGAGCGCCAGTACGACAATCGATGTGTAGGCTATGCAGGAAGAGGTCGATTCCCTAGGAATCGCGACAACCGACTGTGTCGACCCATCCAGTGCTTTACGTGTTATAAAGAGGGACATCGGTATGTAGACTGTCCATATAAAGACAGATCTGATCTCAAATTATGTACTCACTGTGGGGTAGGGGATCACTCACTGAAGGATTTCCCTACCATGTTAAAAAAAATTAATACAAAGAAAAATGTTAATGTCTTGTCCTGTGTGCAAAAAAATGATGTAATAAACACACAAAAATTGCATATTGTAACTCGACAAGGAACAAAAACAGGAGTTGATAACCCAAGAATCAGTAAAATAAACGAGAAACATGTCTATCCTGATCCACTGAAAGAAAAACAAACATACAAAGAAGCAACCAATGTATTCAAAGAAATTGCACGACAAGACCAAGTTCATGACTCTTGACACAACATAATAAACGAATTAATCCATCTTGTACACAAAGACAACTCAGTATCTCAGTTCATAGATTTGTTGTATGAAATAAAATGTACCAACTCTGAAAAACAAACAAAGAACATCTGCAGCTTAAATAAAAAAGACAAAGGTGATGCCGACCCACTTGTCGACTTGGAAATCGAAGGATACCATGTCCAACAAGTAGTGCTCGACTTCGGTTCACAAGTAAACATCATGACTCGTGACACTTGGGAACAACTAGGCAGACCTCAACTCTATGAGTCAGGCATATACCTGAAACTAGCTGACCAAGGCTTAATTGAACCCATTGGAGTCTGAAAAAATGTCGACACGACTATAAAAGGAATCTCGACCAAGGTCGATTTCGAAATCATTGACCCAAAGGAAGGATCCAGTTCCTTCCCAGCATTAGTCGGTCGCCCTTGGGGTAGAAAGATGAAAGCATCCATATCCATGGACAAGGAATGAATCAAATTAAAAGGAAATGGACAAAAGGTCATTGCACCCATTCATCCATCTCAAGGGGAACCTTGGACTGAACCTATTGATGAAGAAGTCGATGTCCGACAACTCTACAAGATCCAAAACAATGCAGATTACATAAAGCCAAATATCCATGGAGAACTGCATTTAGGCAACCAAGACTCATTTGGTTATAATTCAGATGCTGAATTATATGATTGGGAGATCGAGAAATATGAAACACAAGCAAGAGGGTGCTGGACTATCCAAAAAGTGTAGAAAAATCCCACCCAATAGTGCTTCATAGTGTCCATTGTCCCAAAAATCGTTGAGAAGAAAATTAGGGAATACCCTACCTTACAACCTACCAATGTACATACTACACAACTACCAAGATCAAGGAAAGGGAATCACTAGTCATGCATGTCGAACAAGTTTCCAAAAATATTGGTGAACATGGTCGAATCCAAAGCCTAGTAGAGACTTTCACAGGACAAGCTGCTCAATGGTGGGATACCCATCAGACAAGACTACAGACCTGGACAACTGCTTCAACTTACTTTGTCGAAAGGTTTGGAGGAAATAAATTAACCCAACAAGCTCAGATACCTGTATTCACTCAAGTTCAGCACCCAGAAGATCATATTAAGACATGTGAAAAAGAGTGGAGAAGACTTGGATACAAGGATGAACGAGCATGGCCACACTTGTTCCCATCAACCCTCATCGACTTACCAAACAAATGGTACAAAATGGAAGAAGCTAGAGGTGAAACCTTCTTATGGCACGAACTCAGGGAAAATTTCATTAAAGATTTCAACTTTATACCTCAAAATGAAAACTTGTTCGAAACAGCAAAACAAATTAAAGAATTCATTCAGCCGACCGAAAACAAACCCTTAATAGATAACTGACACACAATGAAATGTAACAATATAAAAACAAGGGAAAAGCCATAGTCGACAAGATTACAATTAGAAAATGAAAAAACAGAAGGAAAAATATTTAGATGGAAATCCAACCATGTCGAAATGACCAAACCTATTTGTACAATCCTGAAAGTAGAAACAACTGACAAACAAGATACCGACAGAATGACTGCAGCCGACTTCCCTACTACATTCTCACAGTTCAAAGAAGGAAGTCGACCGATCAATGAAGCCAAAGCACTAGAATGGCTAGATGCTAAAGTCCAAACTAAAGAATTCAACATCTCAAATGATGATCAACCAAAAATGGCAAAGATTAGTGACTATTGAAGCGAAGAACAGACCACAGAGATAGTGAACTTATTCAAGGAATTCCAAGATTTATTTGCTAGAGATTATAAAGACCTCAAAGGCTTAGTCCACGAAATGGGAAAAATGAAAATTGACACTAAACCTAATATTCGACCTGTGAAGAAAAGGCCTTATAAACTAACTCACAAATACAAGGAGATAGTCAAAAAGGAAATTGATAACATGCTAGCAGTAGGCATCATCTATCCTATCGACCAATCAAAATGGGCAAGTCCAATGATTGTACAACCTAAGAAACATGATCCGACTAGACTAAGAATTTGTGTCGACTTTAGGGAACTAAACAAAGTAACACTGACAGACCCATTTCCAACCCCTTATGCAGATGAAATCTTGAATGAGGTTGCAGGACATGAATGCTACTCATTTACGGATGGATTCTCATGCTATAACCAGGTGCCAATAGCTAAAGAAGACCAGAAGAAGACAACCTTTGTCTGTGAATTTGGTTCATTTGCTTACAAAGTTATGCCTTTTGGACTAAAGAATGCACCTGCAATATTCTCTAGAATTGTTGTCAAAACATTTCAAGAATATATCTATAATACCATGGAAGTATACTTTGACGACTGGACAATATACTCCATGCTAAAAGATCATTGCAAATGGCTCAAACTTATACTGGAGAGATGTCAACAGATTCAACTCTCCCTAAACATCAAGAAATGCATATTTGTGACCCCCATAGGGATATTATTAGGGCACATTGTCTGTAAGAAAGGCATTAATGTTGACTTTTCCAAGATTAAAATTATCCTTGACCTAAAACCACCAGTAAACCCAAAACATGTTAGGTTGTTACTTGGCCACACAGGCTATTACAGAAAATTCATCAAATATTATTCAGATATGACCTATCCTCTTGAAGCACTACTACGAGAAGATCAGGAGTTTAACTGGACAGAGGAGTGCCACATATCATTTGAAAAACTAAAAAGGAAGCTAGTCGAAGCACCAATCCTAAAGTTTCCAAATTGATCGATCAAATTCCATGTTCACATTGATGCATTAGGCCTAGCAATAGGAGGAATCTTAACTCAACCAGGAGATGATGGAATGGATTATCCTATAGTTTACAGTAGCAGAAAATTAAATAAGGCTGAAAGAAACTATTCGACAACAGAAAGAGAAGCCCTAGGAATGGTCTTTGCACTACGAAAATATCGACATTATCTCTTAGCCAACCCATTTATATTCTATACCGACCATAAGGCCCTGAAGTATCTCATCAATAAACCACTAAATCATGGAAGGATCTGTCGATGGCTACTTCTCTTCCAAGAATTCAAGTTCGAAGTCGTTGTCCGACCAGGCAAGTTAAATGTCAGGCCCGACCATTTATCCCATATCGACACAGGAGAAGAACCGACAGGAGTCGACGATGACTTACCTGATGCACATTTTATTTGAATAGAAGCAGTCCCAGCAGAACTAGAAGAAATAGCTCAGTTTTTGGAAGATGGACATGCACCAGAAGGTATGAGCACCAAGAAAAATTAGATCTTAGCTATCAAGGCTGCACCATACAGTCTTATCAATGGATTTTTATACAAAATGGGATTAGATGACATCCTCAGAAGGTGTGTACTAGAACATGAACGAGACAACATTATGCATGAAGCACACTATGGACCTATAGGAGGACATTTTCAAGTGGACACAACTATAAAAAAATCCAACAGTCAGGATTATGGTGTCCGACACTCCACAGGGATTGCAAAAATTTTGTCAGTCGATGTGATAGATGTCAACGACTAGGTCGACCCCTGCCTAGCACCAAAATGCCTTTGATATCAGTAAACCCAAGTTTGACATTTGAATTCTGGGCCATAGAATTCATAGGACCATTTCCTATACCAGCAAAAAGGACAGGTGCAAGATATATCATTACTGTAGTTGAATATGTCACTAAATGGGAAGAAGTTGAACCAGTCGACACATGTTCTAGTGAGATAGATGCTAAGTTTATCTATGAGAATATCATCACTAGATTTGGATGTCCACTAACCCTAATTAGCAACTAGGGAACACACTTCATCAACAGAACTATCAAAACCCTAACCGACCAATTCCAAATTGACCACCGTCAGAGTACAGCATACCATCCTCAGTCGAATGGAGCAATTGAAGCACTCAATAAAACATTAACAAGAGGACTAACCAAAATATGTAATGCTGATAAGGATGACTGGGATGAGAAAATACCTGTAGTATTATGGGCATACAGAACAGTGTATAAATGATCGACCGACCAAACTCCTTTTCGACTAGTCTATGGACAAGAAGCAGTAGTTCCACTACACTTCCGACAACAAACACCTATCATCGCAGAAATACTACATGTCGATGTCAAACAAGGAAGGAAGGATCGACTATTGCAACTCAGCAAACTTGAAGAGCACCGACTAATGGTAATACAACATCAAGAAATCCAGAAACAACAACAAAAAGCATGGCATGACCACAACATCAAGAACAAAAACTTGTCGGTCAGTGACCTTGCTTTACTATATAATAGTCGGGTAAAAGGTAAACCTAAAAAGCTCCACACATAATGGATGGGACCATACGTGGTCGAAAGAGATACATCCCAACGGATCAGTCCGACTGAGGACGTTACAAGGCATAGTATTTCGGAAGCTCGTTAATGGAGCCTAACTAAAACGATACAGAAACTGATTCACCTAAAAAAAATCATATAACGACCAAAACCGTCAACCAAAATCCATAAAAATATTTTAAAAAAAATATTCAAAAAGCAAAATAATACCCTACAGACAGAAAACTATGACAGGAAATAACCATTTTGACAACTGCCCATCGACATAACACCATCAACCATTTTCATCGACTGACCACTCCCATCGACCATTCTCATAACCGACATCGACCAACGACCTCGATAGTCCCATCGCGCATTCATGACATTGAGCGCCGAAAGAAATTCGCCATTAACACACACTCAAGTATTCCAGCTGGAACATCACATCCACCATTAATACACCCATCGACGCACACATCCACAGCATCACCTATAAATACTGGATCACCGAAGGCTCATTCACCGCAATCCATACAAAGAGAGCATCAGAGCATCCAGTCGACTAAAAGCCGAGAACCCCTTAGTGAAATCGACCACCAAACCGACACAATGGCCCCCAAACAAACTAGAGACTCAACCAAAGCCAAGGAAATATAGGCCGCGGATACACCTTTAGTCCGTAGGTTGAAAAACATTAAAAACGCCAAGGTACAGGAAGGCTCATGGCAAAAAATATGGACCGAAATGCAAGAATGGGCCCTTTGTCAACAAAAAGGCCACTCAACCCACAGAGAAAGTCAAACACAGCACTATCTTTGGCTATGTCAATGCACCAATTATGGCCAACTTTGGTGGCACAAAGAAAACTACTGTCAAATTCATCATCAGACGGTATCACAATGGCTGGTTCTACTTTGACCGACTGATGACATCTCTGGATAAGTCATCTCCAAGCTTACCGGTCTCTCTAATGAAGGAAACCCCGTACCAGTCAGAATCAAAGAAGGTTTGGTCGAAGAACTCACTGGGTCACCATTGGGTAAGAACTCCAAGGGGTTGATGATTAGCCAAATCACAACCCAAACGCCATAGATTGTGGCCAAAATAATCGCAACTGCACTCACCCTGGCAGGTCAAGGCAGTGACCTTAAGTTAGACATGCTAGAAGCTGTCGACACCATTGCCACTGATGGACGAATATACAGATGGGAAGAATATGTCAACGACATGGTGAAAACAATCTGTGAAAGATGTCAAGAAATGGGGGGAATCATCAAGTTCCCCTCCCTCATCTTGTGGATTGTCATGTACCACATTTTCCTAGAGGGGAGTCCAATCTTTCAGGAACCATCGAAGTTCAACATGTGGAGATTTAAGCCATTCTCCCAGAGAGGAACATTGCACGAACTTGAGAAAGGAAAGGTCCTGCTGGAGAACTGGTTTCAATAACTCAAAGTCTGCATGACTAGATGGAGGGTGCCTCAAAACATCCAAAGAAATCTATCGACGAACTCCCACATCCAGCTGGAGCTCGACCATACCTCGGTGTGTTACATGCAGGGCGACAATTCAAATGCCAAAGCGCTCGACTACTATCCATCTATCGACCAGATCTTTTGGGAACTGTCTCAACAGGCCAAAACAAAAATACCAGTACCAGCAGCAGCAAAGTAGATCGAATTCTTGATCGAGGAGCCGCTCACAAACCAGAAAAAAGAGGAAGACTATGAGCTCAACCTCTATATCAGCACCTTTGTGTCGGAGGAGACACCAGTCGAACACACCAGCCGACTAGAAATAACAATCAAACCTTCGAACGAAAACATTAGAGGAATTTTGGGGTCTAAAATGGGCCTCCTAAGAAAAATAATAAAATAATAGTTATAATAATAAAATAATAGTTAAAATAATAAAATAATATTGATTAATTTTGGAGGAAGAAAGAAAAAAACTACTTTTTGTGTTTGTATTTTCGACATATCTCTCTGTGTTTTTACTCAAATTTCGATCGGGAGAGCTCGTTGGATGCGGAATTTGATTCCACATCCAACGAGTACCCACACTACATACTTTTGATGGACTCTTCTACCCCAAACACAAGAAATACCTGGAAAAACATGATGATGATGTCATCATCACATTTTTCCAGGTATTTCTTGTTTTTGGGGTAGCGGGGTCCATCAAAAGTATGCAGTGTGGGTACTTGTTGGATGAAAAATCAAATTCCGCATCCAACGAGCTCTCCCAATCGAAATTTGAGTAAAAACACAATGAGATATGTCGAAAATACGAACAAAAAAAGTAGTTTTTTTTAATGACAAATATGTCAATTCAACCATTATGGTTGACTTATTTTATTGAAATTCTATTGGTTCTTGAATTCCAACTCACAAAAACGTATTTTGGCACGTTTTCTTATAAGGCCCATTTTAGACCCCAAATTTCCTCTAATGGAGGGAAGAACCCCAAACCACAGAGCCACAGCCATAGTAGCAGGTAATTCCCATGACTGCAGAAAGTGTCATCCTAACCTAGGAGCCAAGGGGGGAGACAGAACCATAAAACCTTGAGTATGCTGTTACAAAAGGCATTATTCGAAAATTATCAAAGGAGATAGCAGTGGCCAAGCAGAAGCTCAAAACACAACACCAACAACAAGGTAAAGGTAAGCGCAAGCTTATCCTTGCTGACTCATCAGAAGATGAGGAGGAATTGGCAGCCACAGCCCTCGACATCATAGAGGATGCTGCAGCAAACAAGGTGTTGGTCGAAACACAGTTCCAAAGATTTGTCGACGCGGGAGCAAAAGCAGGTCGACCGAAGAAAGCTAAGACTACGACGACACCTGAAAACGTTGTTGATCTTATGTCAACGCCTCCACCTCCATCACTGACGAAAATAACTGAGGAACAAGCATCGGCACCACAATCAGTAAGCCCCCTCGACTTATGCAAAAGTGCGATGACAGAGGCTGTGAAAGCAAAGTTCGACAAAGATAGAGATTTGTAGGCATTCATTGAGAAACTACCTGACATATTTATGTCAGCACACAAGATCTCTATAAAAGCACCTCTCTTCATGACTGGGGGATACCAACCAAGACAGGATGCACAGTCCAGAACCTTTGCAACCATTACGTTGACTTTCGAAAGAAATCCCGACAAGGAGGCTGAAGTGATTGCACGTCGGTCCTCGACTATCACATCGACCATACCTCAAGCCGACCCACCAGCCACCGCACCAACTAAAAGAGAATAAACTAAGGAGGACATAGCCCAAGAAATTAACCAAATGTTCTATGATGTAGACTCACCCCCTCACCCCGAAAATCCACCACTCACCCACACTTCTCCCAAACCAATCACCCCCAACCATTCGCCAACTCCATCACCACCACCACCTCCCGACTCAGAGAAATTCCCACCACAACGAGCTGCATCCAAACAACCAGAGTTGGTATTCATTCCACCTCCCCAACCAGAGAAACCTTCGGCCTCTATCCCACAAACCAAAGATCCTTCCTTGACTGTTGCAGGTACATAGGAAGCAGATAAAGAAAAGCATAAGAAGAGGAAGGAGAAACAGAAGAAGGAGCATCATGGATAGGCTTCAAAGGTCCAAATCAGATTGAGGGATGCAAGCTCCCTAACTGACACAGATTTAGGACAACTCCTCAAAACCCTAGCAAGTGAAGCAAATATGAGGAGTGAGCAAAGAAATAAAGAACTCAATGACAAAAACGCAAATCAGATCGATTTTCTTGACAAATGCAGGAATCTGGCCCAGTCCGTCATGTCGGGCCCCATAGAGGTCGACACAGAAAAACCACTCGAAAGGGAATATTAACTATTTGAGAGCCTGGTGTCAACCCTCCAAGCTCACATTCAGGAAACAAAGGAGGAACAAAAAGAGGAAACTACCCGACTCTTAATGGCACAGCACACTACATTTTTTGAAGCCTATAAAGTGTTGCAGGATCATATGGAGGAGTCTGTCATAACTGAAGAAATACTAAGAGACTGGCCTAATTACTACGAGCAAGTATATCAACAGACTCGATAGACTCGACAAGGGATTCATTCATTAGAAAGTAGAAAAACCACTGAGGAAGCACTCAGAACAACAATAGAAGAACAGATAGTGCTTGAAACTGCCAAACTGCAGCGACTAGAAAGGGAAGCACACCAATGGGTAGAACAAGCTCTCCCTAACTTGGAGAAAATTGACATCATCTGCCCACAGATGAAACGACTTATTGAGACTACAAAGGAGAAGGACCAGTTTATGGGTCCCGACATGGAGAGGATGGCTGAAGTCTCCATTTCAGAGAAGATGTCAATCTCATCAGGCTTGACCACACTCACCATCGACATCCAGAAAATTTTGTAGAGTTGGAGAAATTTCCAACATCACCTCGGAGTAACAGCCCCAGCCATTGTAGAATTCTGCGTACAGAAAGGACCGACCATCAGACTTCACAGCCCACCACAATAACTATTGAGACCATCTACGAATAATTTTGTACCTCCCTGTTTCTTCGGGACGAAGAAACGTTTTGTTCAAGGGGGAGATGTAGATGGAGCAAGTCGATAAGTTGACTTGAATGATAGTCTACTTAGTCGATCAGCCAATTAAGTCGATGAGCCGACTTAGTCAATCAATCGACTAAGTCGGTCGGTCAGCTAAACTAGAGATTAGATCAGCCACCTAAGGTTGTGTCGGTTCAGCGAACCGACAGGTAGTTATTTTGTAACCGTTTTGTAATCATATATATTAGGCTGTTGAGCCAGATGAGAACTCATTTTAGTTCTCTGCATTGTATGGACTCATTTGTATAACATAATATGTTAATTCACCTATTGGTTCTTATCTCTTGTCTATATTTCATATGTATATTTTAGTGTGTATTATTGGTAACCTTATGTGATCTGTGAGATTACAACATGTTGGTTCATCGTCTTTGGAATCATGAGCATGGTGTCTCTTTTTCCTCATGGGACAGTCTCTTGTAAAGTGTCCCTTTTCATCACAAGTATAGCATCGAACATTGGAAGGATCTCTCTTGATCTTATTTTTTTTCTTATCATTCTTCTTGTAGTTCTTCTTGGCATGAACTATGAGAGCTTGATATTCAATTGCTCCCATATTTTCTTCTCTTATTGCGATTTGAACTTCTTCTTGTGTGCATTCTTCTCGGAGTCGACTGAAAGAGATCATCTTCCTTCTTGAAAATATTCCTTGAATGAATGAGCCCCGTGATCTAGGGAGACCATTCAAGGTAGTCATCACAATTTCTCCTTCCTTGACATTCTCTTCAACTGCTTCAAGTTGTTACTGATTTGAACAACCCTTGTGAAGTAGGACTGTATAGTCTTTGAGCTCTGTATCCTCACATTCTTCAACTGGTTCCTCAAAGTCATCCTCCCGCTGATGTTCTTTCTTTCGAACATCTTTGTCAAAGCATCAAATACTTCCTTTGGTGACTTGAATGATGACACATGGGGAATGAGGTGATCCTTGATTGAATCTGCAATGATTCTCTTTTCTTTAACCAAGTTCTTCTTATGAGTATCCTTAACATCATCTCCCTCTAGTTTTGGAACTTGTCAATTGATGTACTTATCAAAATCATTATCTTCAAGGATCAAGGAGATTATGTACTTCCATGCTCAAAAGTTATCATATCCTCCAAGATTTTCCTCAAGTTGAGTATGGTGAGTCATATTTTCAAATGAGAACCTCAAATGGAAATAGAAAAGAAATAGATATTACCAATTTGAGGTGTCTCACTTGGTTCTGGTGGAGCCGAATGACCTAGGGTTTGTCATAGAAACCCTAATTTTCCAAAGTTGGAGTTTGGGAATTTTATTTGGATACAAAGGTGTGCCTCCTTGAGGAGAGTTGCTTAGTAGGGTTCTTTTCACAAGACTAAGGTGGGAATCCTCTAAAACTTGATTCCTTAGTTTCTCTTGGCACTAGTGACAAGGTCAAAATTGAAACTTCTTCCACCAAACAATGTACCCTACTGAGGCAAGTTATCCTAGCACTCTTTTCTTGATGAACTGTGGATAGAAGAGCTTGAACTAGGAATCCCTAGTTTCTGGTGGTGCATAGTGCCTTCTTTCATAGAGGCTCAGATACCATGTTAGTTTTTCGATATCTTATTATCTTAGTTAGGATATTTATCTCAAAGAATAACCAGTATAACAAGATGCATAATATTGAACAAAAACACAATACACAAATATTTTCACCAAGGAAACCATAAAGGAGAAAACCCCGCAAACTTGCTCCAAATAGTATAGTCACAAAAGATTGTATCATAAGATGAACAAATTCAGTAATAAGAAGTCTTCAGTAGTTATATATATCTCCTCCTTCTCTCTCTCTCTCATGTGATCTTGAGTGAGTGTGAGGTGTGTATAAATGAGGGAGGGTGCCTCCCTATTTATACCTTTCAAGTGACTCACCTATTACATGATTGGGGCGGACTGCTTACCCTAATAGGGCCAATTTATCCTAGAGAGACTCCAAAAATACATTACATGATGTTACACTGGGGACTATTTCCCAGACTTACAACGGAGGTTGTACCTCAAGGTCCATACACAATAATGGTATCCTGAAAGGAGGAAAACACATCTCCAATGGGGATACAATAGGATAAAATGATAATATACATCACAATATCTTCCAAAGTTATAAATACATAAGGGATTGCACCCTATTAAGCTATTTTGGAGCCCATCCATGGCACCAAACCTGGGTGCTCGACCCTGAGGGAGAATTGAACCCTCAACCTTGACCTTATCTGTCTTGGTCCTAGAATATCCAACCAACAAATATACCCCTCAGGGATAGTCATATTTTTTATATTATTTATAAACTACATGCTTTCATAATGATGTGGAATAAATCCCAATATTGATATTTTATTGATGTGAATGCCATATTAATAGATAAGAAGGGACCTTTGGATTTCAGCTTCTAAGAGGGTCCTTTAGGTGACTCAATGAATCTATCTCATTCTTTAATATGTAAAAAAAAAAAATTTATTACAATATCTCACATGGAATCAATCCTTATAGATTAAGTTTCCAATATCCCCCCCCCCTCCCCCTAATCTGAAGGGGTGTTCGTGTGTCCAAGCATATTTCAGAACTTTTCAAGATTTTCTATTCCAAGTGCTTTGGTGAAGATGTTAGCAGTATGTTCACTGGTGTAACAATGTATCAAGTGGATTTCCTTAGCCTCTATATGATATCGAATTAAGTGGTACTTCGCATTGATGTGCTTCGTTTGATAATAAATATGGTATTCTTGACCAACTTGATTACAGAAGTGTTGTCAATTAGCAGAGGAGTAGAATTCATTATTTCTCCTACAAATCTTCAATTATTTCCTAAGCCACAAAATCTCCATTGTTTCTTCTACCACAACCACCTATTATGCCTCTATCATGGAATCTGTTGGAGTTGATTGTTTATGTGGTTTCTAGGAGACAACTATTGATCCAAGAATCATGAGGTAGCATGAAGTATACACTCCAGTCCCTTTGCTTCCATCAAATTGAGAACCAGAATACCCAATCAAGTTGAATCCATTCACCTCCGGATACTTGATCACAAAATATTGATTCCTTTCAAGCATTCTATAACTCTTTTGGTAGCAGACCAATGTCCTTCACAATATTTTGCATGATCTTGGAAAGGACCCCAACATCAAATGAAATATATGTTCTGGTGGTGGTAAGATAACAAGACTCTCTACCTTAATTGCATCCTCAAAATTCATTCCCTTCTTTTTATGTGAGGTTCAAGTTCTATTCCATTTGAGTGGAGAGAGGCTTATGTTCCATCATGTCAAAACTGTTCAACAATTCTTCAATGTATTTCTTCTACGAGATGAATATGTACTTGGGATTTTGAGTCACTTCAATTCCCAAGTATTATTAAAGGTGTCTCAAATTCATCATCTCAATTCTCTTCTTCAATTATTTCTTTATGGATGAAATATAGATTTCATTATTTCCAGTAATCAAAAGATCATCTACATACACCACAAGAAATGTAACATATCTTTCAACTTTTTTTACAAACAATGTTGCATCATCAAGATTAAAATGTTTGAAATTTAACTTCAAAATATGCTTAGTTAATTTTTTTTACCATGCTCAAGGTACTTGTTTTAGGACATACAATGAGTTGATGAGTTTGCATACCTTTTTTTCTTTCCCCTTCACAAAAAAATTATTTTGTCTTAGACATGAAGACATTCTCTTTCAAGTCCCCATTCAAGAAAGTAGTATTCACGCGCATATGATGAACTTTCCACCCATTTGGTACAACCAAAGACAATAAAGTGCATATTTTAGCCCATTTTGTTGTGGGGGGAGAAAGTATCCTCATAGTCAATTCCTTCCTTTCATGTAAAAACTTTCACCAAAAGCCTCTCCTTATTCTTTTCAAGTGATTCATGTGATATGTACTTGTTCTTGTAGACCCACTTGCAACCAATTGGTTTGGTTCCAAATGGAGGGTAAATTTTAGGTCCCATTCTTAATGATATCATTGTCCTCATTGTTCATGGTTATTTCCTGCACTCATCACAAGTATAAGCTTCTTCAAATGAAGTTAGTTTAAGGTTAATAGATAAATTCAATTCACAATCATATGAGACATCCATATATTCTACATCACATGAATTTGAATTATGTACAAATCCCCATTGTCTTATCTAGTCAAACTTATTGTTCTTTTCTTTTCAACTTCATCACGATGGACACTTTCAACTATATTTGTGACCCATTTTGGAGCTTTGCATGAAGGTCCAGGTTGCTCATCTGGTAGTACTTCATTCTTTGCAAGATTCAATCTTCCAATCCTCTCAATCATGTAATCCAATTGAACCTCATGCTCTGGTGATGTGGCAGGAACTTCTTCATGAGGGGGAGATGGTGTTGCAAAAGGAGATTCCATATATTGATGCATTATAGGGATCCCCCTTTCAACAAGTTGAACCTTATTATAAACTTCATGAAATGTTTTTACATAGGTAAAATTTTCCAAATAATCAAGTTGCCTCTCAATAGACTCATCATTTTTATTCATTTCAAGAAAAATTACATCTATGGAAATAATAAACTTTTTTTATACCTCACCATAAAGACGGTATGCCTTTGTGGTGTTTGATTACCCAAAGAAGATTCACTTTAGACTCCTTTCATTGATTTTATTTCTCTGTTCCTTTGGAATTAAGGAATAACATGTTGAACCAAAGAACTTGATATGACTCATCGTATGGATGTTTCCATACCACATTTTGTGTTGAGTTTTGTTTCCAAGAGCATGAGTTGGAAAATGAGACTTATAGAACAAGTAAAATTACCATCTCCACATGCATACGAGAACCCTAATTATCAAACCAATTACTTCAATTATACCTCTTCATTTATGCCTCTCATTACTTCAACTCCGCCTCTCGATAATCCAAATGATAATGAGAGACAAAGGGAAGAACAAGAGAATGAATTAAGCCTCCAAATGTGTGAGGTAGACAAGAGGATAGAGAAGAGGATAATGAGACTAATTCATGGAGGAGACTTACCATCTCCATTCCNGTGTGTGTGTGTGTGTGTGTGTGTGTGTGTGTGTGTGTATGAAAAAAAAATATTCACATGAATTATGGATATAATTTTTCATAAAACATTTAACCTTAAGCTTAAAAATGAAAACAACATTAATTTATGCAAGGAAATACATCTTTCCGCAGTTAAATCCACTTATGCAACAAGAGAACTTGTTTCCGCACTAAAACTGACTTTTTCGACTTTCTCCTTCCGGATTTTGATTTTCGACTTCAGGTAGCAAAAGTATTGAAGTGCGGTATGCTCACTTGTCACTTTTCTGCTTTCTGACTTCTAACTTTATGACTTCCAATTCCAACTTTGGGTAGCAGAAATCCTAAATGTGGTATGCTCACTTGTCACTTTTTCGATTTTTGACTTCTGACTTTCCGACTTTCGATTCTGACTTTGGGTAGCAGAAATCCTGAAATGTAGTATGCTCACTTGTTACTTTTCCAATTTCCGACTTTTGAATTTCTGACTTCCGATTTCTGACTTCAGGTAGTGGAAATCCTGAAATGCAGTATGCTCACTTGTTACTTTTTTTATTTCCAGATTTCGACTTTCTGGATTCTAGCTTCAGGCTTCAGACTTCATAAATCCCGAGCTACGATACCTTACTCATTCACTTTCCTCTTTCCAACTTCCAACTTCGGACTTTCAAAAATCCCAAGATACAATACCTTTACTCATTCACGTCCTGTACTTTCGTGTGACTTCTTCCGCACCATTGATTCTGGTAGGGTCAACCTCAACCGTCGATATTGTGGCCTCAGATATCCATAGTCCATCCTCACTAGTCCTACTAAATTTTCACAAATCTGGAAGGTTCATTTATCCACACTCATTGACATTGCAAAAATAACCTCCATCGTAGATATAAATCCTCATTTGATCTTCACTGTTCATCTTCGTTGGGCCTACCAGATTCCACAAATCTAGAAAGTTCATTTATTCGTGCAGGTTGAGGTTGTGAAATCCTCTTCCGTCGTTGATATTCAACATCATCAGATCTCAGCCATCGAAAAATGTGGGGTGTACAATATTTCATAGATCTTGAAACTCAATTTATTCGTGCATGTTGAGGTTGCGAAATCCACTCCCGTCATTGATCTCCAACGTCATTAAATCTCATCCATCGAACCATGTGGGGTGTCCAAGATTTCGTAAATACGAAAACTTAATTTATTCGTTCATGTCTTCTCAGTGAAATATATGTCCACCATTGATATGATTCCCTCCATCCATCCGGCGGTAAACTCTTCTTGCAATTCAACCTTTCCACCTTTACCAAAATTCTTAAGTCTGAGCATCTTTCCTTAGTGAAATAGTCTACAGCTTTTGACCTTCCCATTTTCCAGCTCGGCCCTACTTTCCTATTCTTCCCTCACTGGTCCACCACTGGTCTGAGCTTTTGCAAGGAAAAAGAGTAGATCAAATTGTAACAAATCTTGTTCCAAATCTACAATTATTATCCATGAACTTCAGTAAGCTTGGGAGGATTAAACCCAGAACAAAGCTCAAACCTTCCAAAGGGAACAAATATCCTAGGTGTTTAAATTGGGGGAAACATACATTATGCAAGTAACTCCTTACCAAATGTTATGACACCATTATGCGACCCAAAATCATCAAATACAAGTCACAGTCATTCACACAAAGAAGGAATTCTCCTTTTCTAGGAACTAAATCAACCCATAAATTCCAATGGATTGAAAAAAAGAGTAGGAGTATTCCATAATAATCTACATAACCAATGCAATCCTAATAATATGAGCACACCATATTCATCAACCATACTTTTCATCAACAAGCCTAAGGGTATTCTCTTATCATTTCAGTAACATTGAAGCATACATTTTATAGGCATTCCTGAAGCTCATCAATCAGAGGAAATCATGTATTATACTAGTGACTCTGTACAGCACACTAATACACCATTTGAGTTGTCATTTACCCCAATACAATGCACAATAATCTAACAACATAACATGAGAATAATAGTTCCTAATCATTATTTCCATCGGTGAGGCTGAAGCTACTGATTATCATTTCCTTGACATTGAAACACATATTTGCACGTAAAAAACTTACCCGGAGTTCAATAGAATGGCAGGAATGAAACCTCAGTGATGAAACCTGTTGTAACGAACTGCAATCAAAAGGGAACAACCACATTCCACCCAACCCTTGTTTAGGCACAGATATATCTGTCCTCAATCACCCCTGAGCTAAACTATACATGCCAAGAGTGGTGACAGTCAAACTCAATCCAGTTCTCCAGTGAGAAATCCCTTGCATCACACAGCAAGTATTTCTTTCTGCTTTCCTAACACATAGTGCTCTAACAGCAAGTATTCCTTGTTCTAGCATACTTAGTGGCATCCCTCCTCCTATCATATGCTTCCTTCTTTATAAGTTGTTATTTTTCCTAGGTATTTTTGCAGCTAACAACCAATTCCCCCCCAGGAATTTCTGCTCCACTACCTCTTTGATTCCCCGGGGTGATTCTAGCACCATACTAGGATTCCCAAGCCTGGTGTAACTTCCCTAAGAGTGACCCTTCATGTCCCCCACTCTCGCATGCATAGTTTCCTCATTCAACATGGATGTCCCTATCATTCTGATTTTTATTACAAGCATAACATTTCAGTTATATTTGTCTTCCAAGGACCGATTGGTATATTCCAAGTCCTCCAATCACATTCAAAAATAAAATATTTTTTCAAAAAATATTACAAATAAAGTTTATCACTTGGGGAACATTACAAAACTAGTCGTGGACCCATTCTTGTTGCATTGCATAGCCATTTCAAATGAGAATATCAGGGATAACACTAATATTAGTTCATTGTGTCGAGTTTTCCATCTTGATTTTGTATCAGGTGAAGAGGTATGTCAACTCAGTCGTGGCCATATCTACCACGATGTCAACTCGGTATGAAAAAGTTGTTAATTGTTTGGAGAGAGCCATTTTTCTAAATAATTGGCCTAAATAGTATATTTTGAAACACTTTGATAATTGAATGATACTAGTGGCTTGCTAGCTATGTTTGGTGTAATCAAGTGAGACATCCTTCATTGAATTAGAGCATTCCTTAGAATACTTTATTCAATTTTTCCATAGTTATAGTCAATGATGATTATGTATTTGACATATAATTTAATGGTAAACTCCATATGTATATAAAGTAAAAGCACAATATCCTTTGGTCAAAGGGTTTCCATTGTTTTTAAGTTTATCCTCGTATTGAAGTTTTTTAATTAATGGTAAATTCAATACATTTAAAGGAAAAGCATATCATCATGCTTATAATCAAAGAGTATCGATTGGTTTTAATTAAGTTTAATTTCTTATGGAAGTATTTATTGGTCATATGCATTTATTTAAAATTTATTGTTATGATGATTTGATTTTTAAATATTATTGTTGTAATTTAAGGATAAAATTTAATTTTATTAATGTTTAAAAAAAACTCTTATAAAGAGAAAGCTAGATACAAAAAGTAAGGTAAAGACTAAGTTAACATATAAAAATCCTAAACTCTAAATGCAAATAGCTCATTTAAAAGGGGACATACAAAGGAGATGAATCTAAGGAATGTATAGAAAACAATAAAGGCGATGATATAGGTAATTTATGTTTCACTAAGTCTATCTCTCCTAAAATCTTAATATAGAATGTTGTCTTAGTATAGAATTTTTGCCTCCTAGTGATGGATATGGCTAAATTTCATTGAGGCCTTTTGGGAAGAGGAATGGTCCCTCTAGTCCACCGAGATTTAGAGTCAGATACCCTATCGATATCCATATGTCTCTCAATGTCCCTAGTTTATGGGAGTACTATAAAGAATGATATAATCATCCAGGTGGAGGAACACACTCTTCTCTTACATATATGGAGTTCTTATAAAAAGAAAATATGATACAAAAAGGAAAGTACACACTTGAAAATGGACTCTCAAGTTTATATTAGATTTTAATTGTGTTAGAGCATAATTCCACCTTAGTACCATGGTCATACACCTAGGATACATTTTCATTAGTCTCATGCTTACGTTATATGGTCCAAAACTAGGTTGTCTTGGTCAATCTTGGTATTTTTGGTGTTTTGGACTCATAAATGCACCCGAGAACCCTCATTTGATCATTTTGGTTGCACATGCACCCTCATAAATGACTGCTCAGTCCTTGGTGTGATCCCCATCCCTTAAATCATGGAAACTTCCTAACTAAAGGCACCCATGCATGGATTTGGGGTGTTTTTAGTCCTTCTAGACCATTTATTGCTCCCTAAAGTCACTCCCACTCACCCATGCACTCCACCACTCCTAGCCTACCCTTATTTATGTCCTAGCATGCTCCATCCACATTCACACTAGCATTCGTGACCGTTGGGGGTGGTTTGGGAGCTCCCTGGTCCACCTAGGAAGGTTTTGACGCAACAAAATTTCAACCCAAAATCTGACACCTTGCATGTCTGAAATTCAACACTTCTCTGTCGCATGTTTGACACATACACTTTTTTTTGGCATCGGTGGCGTAACATCGGGTCTTCGACAGTTTACTAATGTGGGTCGAAGATCCGACAGACCATTGTGTCACATATTCGACTGCTTTTCCTTCCAAAATGCCAACCAAAATTCCATAAAACATCGAAAATCTGACATCCTCCGACCCTTGAAGAGTCATCCTTCCAATGAAACGAAGTGTCGAAGGAATGGTGGTGTCGTTGGTCTTTTTATCCAAAAAGTGTTAGAAATATGATGCCCTTCGACACTGGAAGAGTCGTCCTTCTGATGCATTCCAACACTTGAACCGTCGATTGTCCAACGGGAGGAAGCGTCGGAGTCATGACACAGCCGATAGATGGGTTTACCGGAGTGTTGGAAGAATTTCAGAAAAGTGATGCTTGTTGATGCATTTTAAAAAAAATCCGAATATTTCACTTACCCCCACATGGTTTCATATGTGAGAGCTACCACATTTACTACCGGAGTACATAGATGATTTGGCCCTATTTAGTTAGACTGAATTCTGATCGAAACTTTCAGCAATTTTCAAAGATGTAAAACTCAAATCAGTGATTCTCGGCATGGAAGAGTTGTAGGTATGATCATGAATCAAAGAAAATTGACATGGGAATTACAACATGGGAGTCTTTTGTCATAGATACATTTTCTTGCATTTCATGTATGACAAGGTAGCCTTTTTCCACCAAAACATATCATTTCAGGTATGACAATGGAGCTTTTTCTCACAACAAAAAATCATGTCAGCTATGGAAAGGGAAGATTTTCCATAGCCAAAACAAAAAATTCATTTAAGGCCTAACGAGGTAGCCTTTTCTAACAAAAGAGCACATGTTATCTACTGAAGTTCAACAACAACTCCACTTATTTTCTGAGCTAGCATTTCTCTGTTCTGTAAATGAATCCAATTACTATCATAAGCAATAGAAGTTCACTCATTTCATACAAGTAGCCAATCAAATTAACAATGATTTGTCAATAAAATTTTCCATTCACCTGCCTGCTCCATTTAACATAATATTAAGGGTGGTTCAGAAAGATCTCTTTGCAGCCACTGGCATGTGCCCTCTTGCATGTTTCCTGTATTCACTTCTTCCAAAGAAAAGTCTTGATTGATTTCCTCTGAGTTCCCAATTCTCTTCCGCACCATTAGAAGAAGGATTTGGAAAATATGTGCTATAATATTTGTAAATATATTGACAGTAGATGCATTTTGAAACTCCTTTTTCAGGAAATAATGTAGTAAGTGGGAAGTATCTACCTTTGTCGAAACACTACTATCATTTAACAGCACTACAAGTAACATCACCAAATCCCGTAAGAATGGTTCCTCAATCTTATCCACTTCATTATCAAAGGTAAGCCAGGAATTTAGAAGGTAGGATTTACCCAAAGTGATACCTTTTAATGCCCCTACAAACAATATATTAATGATAGATTTCACCATAATTTGTTGAGGATAACTTTGGTATCTTTTTTCACATTCACATAAGAATGGCAAGAGATATTGCACTGCATTGCCTCCTGGCCACTTCCATGTACATAAAACCTCTATTTCACACCATATTCTACAAGAATAAATTTCATTGCAAATAGTAATGCTCATGTTCTCCATTGTGATATGTGAAGTCTTCAAGTCTTCACCAGTGAACCAAACAAAAATTTATCTTTTCGAAGGGCCAAACCAATCCTGTCCACTAAAATTAGAAATCTCGTATGCATATTTTTCTACAAGTAAGTCCACAAATTGATCATCAGTATAGACTCCATCCTCCGACTACATTTGAAAGGATTGACTGCTATTTTAAAGGAAACTCATGAGATTTGAGAAAAAGATACCTTACAAGAAATGCCAAAGTTGTAAGTACATTTCTTTTAGTATTTCATTCCCTAGCTATTACACATTTTTCAGACATTCTAGGACACAATGCTATATGATGATCAGAAAAATGATGTTGTGAGTACCTTCATTTCTCCTGAAAAGACATGACTACAATTTTCAATGTAGAGATATATCTAGACAAATCTTAGTCTAATAAGCCAATCTCTTCAACTCCAAAGATGGCTTGAAATTGTAAAAGGAAGAATCAAGGTTGCAAGAGCATTGTATTAGAGCATAAGAGGGAATGAGTGTTGGAGTTCCTGGAGAACCATTTCCCCAAAAACCAAGGGAGTGGGGCATCCCAAGGTTAGCTAAACTAGTTGTGAATGTTTTTGGCCATTTGGAAAGTTCCACACCTAGTTCAAATCCCCATGGCTGAGGCACAGTAGTCTATTCCTAGGCACTAAGGTTGTAAGCAATGCAACATTATATGGAATTTATGTTTATGTGCAAGAAACACAATTGCCATAAATTTTGCAACATCCATGCCCGCATGCACCACATTGTCATTGCATTCTCCTCACAAGTATATCTATCTTTTTCTGTCTTTTGACCTTTCATATTCCCATCAAACTCAAATGCCTATCAAATTTCTTGTAATGAAATGCCTACATTTAATTTTGTTGTCCTAGCTATATGGTATTGGTAAAGTATTACCAAGGGGCCAATTATCATGATAAATCAAAATATTTAAGGTAATTGTTTAGATCATATATAAAAAAGTTCGCCTCTATGTATGGTAATCATCATCATCAACTAAATGTATGTGTGTGCACATGCATAAATACCCAATACATAGCTCAATCAAACAAAAGAAAACATATTTATACCTTGATTTCTGGATCTTCACACTATCTTCTTATGCTTTACCTTTCAAAACATCATTCAACATACTTCATTTTTTGTCCTGTTGCAATAGTTTCATGTTAGGACCCATCAAATATATTTATGTTTGTTTATGAAAATAACAAAAACAATCTAAATAAATACAATTCTATTATAATGTAAATTACAATACTATTCAACTATTCAGGTAAATTAATTGTTAAGAATATATCACCTGATAAAACATGGATAACCAAAAATACTATGTATATAAGGCCATCGATCTAATCAAAACTCCATTTCTTGCCCCTTAACTATGGAAATGTTTCTCAACGCTATCTGTAACAAGTTCCAATGGAGGACTCAAATAGCAATAGTGAAAATTACACAGTAAAAATATAGAAATAGATGTTTTTTAATGTATTCTTCCTTACCATTCATTGATCTCCTCTCTGTTTTGAGAATAATTTAATATTCTCTACTAAACAAGACCAACCACGTGAAGGTGGAAGCTCTTATTGCCCCTCCCCCCCTCACATCACTCTCAACTCCCCAAACCCAATGCCTATACTTGCAAATAACAATTTATTTCACTATTTCACAATCCAAATAACAATGCATCTACAATGCAAATTATTTCACTCAATAGTTGAAAAATGCTTTCATTAAATCATTCTTTAAAACATTCATTAAAATATTCAATCATTCAACAACTAAAAAAACCATTCATTAACTCATTCATTAAAACATTAATTTAGTCAATGGCAGAAAAAAAAAATATCAGTAAACAATTCAGTAAAGCATTCATTCATAAGACAGAGGAAAAAAGCATTAATTTTTTTTTTATAAATAAGAATTACTCAAAATTTGTTTAGTCACTTCCTTTTTACTTTTATTCTCTTTAAATATTTAGTCAGAGTCACATCTTCAGGAATATGATCATCGGTATCCCTACTAGTCTGCTCGCAAGGTTGAACTTTAGGCGAGGGGCGATGAATTTCTGCAATAATGTCAAAATATTTCATTAATATATTTATATTTTGATAAATACGAGTAATTCATTTAAAAAACATTACGAATGTGTGTTTTTACCTGCCATGTGCACATCAACATGTTCAACATTATCTCGTACTGGCCCAAGTTGTTCCGTGTTATGATCTGTAGCTACATGCTCTGTAGTTGAATTGTGTAGAATTAGAATTAATGTTCATCATCTGCAATGGTCTATAAAAAAAGTAGCACATTAATAAATTCATTACCAGGATGAGAAGCATGATCTTCGTTTGGTTGGTCATGTACTACATCCTCGACATGAACGGGATCATTACTTTCCTGCACAAAAAAAGAATAAATCATTTACGTTAGTTTATTTATAAGGAACAAATTGCATGAGCATTAATAAATTATCATTAAACTATACATTTTTCACATACCTGGGCACCAGATGGATCAGCAGAAGATCGTGCAGTATTCACAGAAAAGATTCTCCGGTGTTCAACAACGGCGTCAAAGCCATGTTCGAAGCCAAGCTTCATGTAATCTGCACTGGGCAATTCTTTGAACCGGTTGGCGTTCATATTTCCATGATGTCATTAATTTTAAAGCATTTTGTCAGAACAAAACAAAAATAATAATCTGTATGATATTTGGATGCGGATTCGGGTTTTTCGATACTTACATATCGGGCCACCAAGTTGGAGTAACCACCAGGGCCAAGCTTGTGTTGGCCAATTTTTTCAATTCTTGCCTTTGTGGCCTTAGATGTGTCTGAGAGCCTAATTAAGTTTTTAAATACATTAGTGTATGTACCAAAATTGATATAAAAACTAGTAATAATAAGGCTTACCACTACATTTTGGAATGTATTGCATACCTCCCTGTTCCACCTAGTGGTATCTTTCCTGATTTTCTCAGGCCCTTCTCTTTTCCATCTTCCACCAGGGCTTTCCACTCCATAGATGGAATCATTGGAGGGCTCTACTACCTAGGGTTCTTTTCTAGGTGAACCCTATATTGGTCTCAGACAATATTTAGATGTTTTCCATCCTTTTGTAGTACCTTCAATGTATCAAAGGTATCTTTTCTGAACAGACTAACCAAGTGATTAGTCAGATCATCCTTTAAAGCTTTTGGCTACTTGTTCCACATTGTGCAGATGGTGGGCCTGAAGATCTCCAAGGCCAAATCATTCACGTGTTTATAAAATATATCATTTCCTACAAAACATTATTGCCATCATTAGTCAACATTAGAAAATATTATCGGTATATTAGACACAAATTATAAAAAATAAATTGAACAATCTATAATGACCTAGAATCCTCTCTATCTTTATTGGAACCAGTTCTTCATTCACCAAAAATGTACACTTTATTGAACCAGTGCTAGTCACACGAGAAGATCTAGGAAATGCTTCCACATCTCTATCTAGCCCTGCATCCACCCCTTCTTTTGCATCATCTGTTGTGGGTGGGGTAACATCAGCTACACCCTCCGCTGCCCTCGACGGTATCACAGAGGGTGTTGCCGATTGTTCAGTGGACAATATGGGAGCAATATGTGGTGTATGTGGAGTGGTTTGGTCACTAGGACCAACATTGCCTTGACCACAACTGATAATCTCCATAGCGCACTGTAAATTAAACCCATTGTATTATAAGTTCAACAGCATATAAAATCATAAAGTTTTTATAAATGAATTTACATTTTTATTATATAACTTACATCCAGTTGTTTACGTTGTTGTAACAACAATTGAATCCTTTTTTCAATCCCTTATGTTAGTGGAACTGCCAATGTCAAATGAATCAGTTCCTCATTTTTTTTTCCCTTGTCCTTTGTAGCACCCTCAACGAGTCTGCAAACTCTCTAATTTCACTATCTCTCATCAACTGAGAGACCTCATTTTGTAAAGAGTTTTGAGACTCTGTTTGATAAACGGAATCCCCTGTCTGCAATTGAAATATATAAAAAATTGCTTAGTCTTTGAAAATATAGTGTGCCCAAATAATTATATTAGGGATTACATTTAGGATTACCTGACGCCTAGCCGAGGGCGTGGTCTAATCAACAGATGGGGATTTACCTCGATTAGCCACCTGCAAAAAAAGTAGAGAACATTATCATAATGAACACAATATGTATAAGCTAACAAATACAAAACAAAAACAAAAATAAAAACTATGCTACATGTTTTATATGTGTACATTTTTTAAGTATTTAGAATGTGAAATTACATTTAGGTTAAATGGTTGCATTGAGTCTCCAGTCGTCTGATCAACAGCTGGGGAGTTTCCCCAGTCAATCTGCAAAAAAGGTAGATAACATTACCATCATGAATGCAACCATAAAAATGAAATAATACATAACAAAATAAACATAATGCATCACGATAGACTTGTTTAATATTTTAAAGTATTTGAAATGGAGAATTACATTCATGTTTGGCTGTTTCCCTGATGCTGTAGTCGGCTGATCAATAGCCGGTTGGCTTCCCTTATCAACATTCTGCATGAAAAAACGATAATATTATATAAACAAACCTAATATACTAATGAAAATACATAACAACGTATCTGTATGTCCATCCTAAACATTGGAAATATAGATGTATACCTGCTACCTTGACTCGGGTCGACAAACATCTACAAAGAGGGAGGTGCCCCTAAGAGAAACCTGCATCAAAAACATACTAAAAGTTACATAAGGAAACATGAAAAGTAGATAATTTCAATTATATGCTAACAAAAACTCCTATAGACTTTAAAATAATTAATAAAAGGGTGGTTAAATTGTTTGTTGTACCACAACCATACTAACATTGTTTGTATCTACACAATTCAAATTGTAATCAATAAGCAGTTCTTCGCCAACAACTATTGATTTAATTGCACATACAAAGACATGGTTTCCTTCACGTGACTCAAATATGCAGTTGGGTTTCTTTAATGTAGACCCTGGTTGTGTACTGTTTATAAACCCCACAATATTACCGGTTGTTTTTGGCCTTCCGTCCATGTACATCGTTGCTCCTTTATTTTGAGCTTTGTCTTTCAGTTGTATATAATTCGCTGACAACCCATATCTATGTATACTTCGTGTATATTGGACCAGGTGCATCCAATCACTATAGTTGTAACAGGGTCCAACATGCTCTATCAATTTTGTACATATACCGTATCCAACCTTTATGTTGTCCCTGCAAAACAAGCCCAATCCATGCAATGAGGATGGTGCAATTCTATATATCCTCTCATTCACACAAAAATCAGTGTTTACTTTAGGAAGATCGCTAGGCACCCATTGTTTCACTAGGTGTTGGTACCTTAAGGGCACTTCGATGTCTCCCACTGTCTCATCATTATAGGAACATGACCCCCCTCCTTGGAGAAACAAATTCATGCGTTTGTCGAATTTTCTTCTAATCTTCTGACATCTAGTTGATCTAGCCCATGTAGACCTACTAGATGTCTCACTTTCCTCTAGCCTTCCCAAACTCCCTTTGCTGGAGGAAGACAGGTTGACAAATACCTGTTTGGTTCTACTTGCACCGTGGCCAAAAAAAATTTGGCATAAGCATAGCAAAATACCAGCAAAAAAATGTGGAAAGACTTATAAGAAAAAAAACTTGAAAAGACTTGTAAGCCAATAACTTGTTAAAGAAAAAGCTTGTCAAGAATGAGTTTGGTTAATAGGTGTGGGCATTTGGTAGCCCTAAAAATTCTAATGTATGCCCCTCTTTTGGTTACATACAAGTCTCCATTCTAACTTATTGCTTGCATTGCCTTTTGCTAACATGAATTGGGTAGGCTTCATAAGCTTCAAATGTATGCTTGTGGCCATTGTACTTTATCCTTTCAACGTTTTCAAGCTTGAGACAATATGTTATGCATATGCATCACATATAACACTGCAATTTATGCCAATATATGTCTATACAAAACCTGGAGGTTCTCCTTTAATGGACTATCTCCTTCAAAGAACATATCTCCTTTAAGTGGTTTTTAGTTTTCCCATGAATGATTTTGTGATGTTGTAGATGATTATCCATTTTACCTAATATGTTTTATGATCTTTTCCATGTTTTCTAGGGTGCATATACTTGTTGTTGATGGCTTCTTTTTCTTGAAAGTTGAATTGCTTAAAAGTGCACAGATCTCATCTAGGACCCTTTATGAGTCATAATAACAACTATTGTTATAGGATTTTATTCTCCAAATGAAACACCAAAACCATACTTATCGGTTGATATTTGTGTAAGGATGTTTTTCTGATCTCTCCCATAATTTATGATACTAATGGGATTGTATGCAAAAATTTATGTATGCCCTAAGAAATCTTATGTATGCCCCTCTTTTAGTTACATACAATTCTCCATTCTTACTTATTGCTTGCATTTCCTTTTCTTAACATTGACTTTTCCTTTTACTGGCCTAACCCCTTTTCAACAATAATAGTTGCAGATTTAATCAAGTGTTTTTCTACCAAGGTGGCTGAGTCAACTGAGTTGACCCCCAACCGAGCTAACTCGGCCTTTGAAACGATTGGAGTGACAAGTTTGGTACCAAACCAAGCAAATCAGGGTATGACTTAATGGATCGGTAACAAAATGGTCAATCCATCCCAATCCATACTAAATTGACCTAGTGAATGTGAGAATGCTATAGACATTATATCTCTACTCATTCAATTTACTACAAAGTGTTGTATCTTGCTTAGTGCTCCTCTTTGTTTATCATTTATGTTCAAATTCACCGTGAAATCAACAAGTCCAGGAAAATCTTCTAGTACAATGCCTTTACAGAAATGGACAAATAATGATGTTGAGTTCTTGGAGTTCCTATAGAGTGGATGTTTTAACCTCTGTGCTACTCTGAAGTGCATAAGCTAGCACTTCAGAGGCATATTTCCCAGTGGTAACCTACAACAATCATATGTATATATATATAGATAGATAGATAGATAGATAGATAGATAGATAGATAGATAGATATAGATATATACATATACATATGATCAATGTTGGTGAAGAGCGGACATTTCCAGATCTGGCTACTTTGCACGTTAAATACATTTATATCAGTCTGTAATATTTGTTGATTTATTCCTTTTAGCTTGTCTTGATGATGCTTGTTTTCCCATATTAATTTTCAACCCTAAGGCAATGCTAACTTGTTTTCCCATACTAATTTTCATCCCTAAGGCAAACCTAAGGAATACAATTGATCAGCTTCATAGGAATACTAGACAAACATTCAAAGGTAACACCTCTAATCTAGGAATCTTGACTACATCCACATCACTAACCTTCAACAGACTGAGAATCCAAGTCTACTAAAGTAGCTAATCCAAAGAAGCAAGAAATAAGAGAGATCAGTAATATGAGGGGATCATCCACCTCAATCATCCAAAGGATGTCAATAGCAACAGCACATAAAAGACTCAAGTGCTAAGGGCTAGAAAAGCTGGAAAGTGCCCTGATTAATACATTCACCATCAATGAATTCAGTAAACTGAAAATGGCCTGAGGCCAAGGTTAATGCTTCTTTGGATAAGCTATCATCCTTAGTATTGTGTTCTCTGAATATGTGAACTGCTTTTAGCTGGATGAAGTAAGGTTCCATATCACGGATACGTTGACACCAGCCATCAAGTGCAAGTAAAGTTAGTGCTGATCTTCTATTGAACCAATTAATGATGGTTGTGGAGCCACCATGAATGTGCAGAGTGGGAAGGACCATGGATTTAGCACAATAAAGGAGATTCCATAAAGCAAGTAGTTCAAATCTGGTGTTTGTACTCAGACCAACACCCAATTTGACGCAAAAATAGTGGTCCTGGGTGATCAAAAGATGAACACCTATACCTCCAATTTGATTGGTTGAAGCCCCATCAAAGAAGATGTAGGTACAATTATCGAAATAGTTTATGTAGTCAAACTTATTACCTTTCTTTTTTGTGTTGACTTAGCCACTTTCAATTCACTAAGTCTAAAATAGCTAATAAGTGTTGGCTAATAATGGGGATGATTCCTAGTATTATGTTTCATTAGGTTGCAACATGGCAAACTTGTGCAACAAAATACCAAGAATCATCCCCATTATCAAAATAGTTTATTAGGTACAATTATCAAAATAGCGGAAGATGTAGGTACAATTATCAAAATAGTTTATTTAGTCAAACTTATTACCTTTCTTTTTTGCGTTGAATTAGCCACTTTCAATTCACTAACTCTAAAATAGCTAATAAGTGTTGGCTAATAATGAGATATAGTTCATGTGGACAGAGTTCTTGAAATCTGTCCTCATGGACAATTTTGTTTGATGATGATATTAACAGGTATGTAGAAAAAAAATTAATATTTTATAATGATCTTCAATAATCTAGGGGTTAGGATCTAGTTTCTTGCTTATAACAAAACATGGCTAGGGTTCTCACTACTCTAAGCGCCCCAACAAAGGTGGATTGTCTCCCAATTGCCATATCATATTTTAATTTCTCCTGTGCCTTTTAGAGGTTTGATATTCACCCCTTCTGCTTCCCAGTTCCCAAGGTTTAAGGATTTGGTCCCAATCCTTCTACTATATGTTTAACATCCCCGTGTGAATACCTAGGTCTAAAGTTATACCTAATGGTTAGTTGGGATGAACCTCGTAAATTGTTGTATTTATGACACTGCCAACACCTAAATTGTTGTATTTTTGTGCTCAATTTCAATATCCTCCTTTAGACCCTCATGGTTGTTTAGTCTAACCAAAATGTGAGAAAATTTCATATTGTCCGACTTTTTTAAATGACATATATGTCGCAACAAACTCCCCCACAATATTTCTAATGCCCTTGAAAACATCTAAAGAACAATAGTCAAAGGGAAAACCTTAAAGTCACACCCAAATTAGGGTGATGTCTAACTTCTTTGTTTTGTTGTCAAACAAAGTTCTCCACATTTTCAGAGCCATTAGTGTCGAGCCTATACACCAATTCTGTTTGAGATCCCATTGTGCATCTTTGGCTTTCTTGAGATGCAAGATCAACAACCTTTGGAGAGAAACGGGACTTTGGGCATGCATCCTAGTTTGTCACCCCAATTTTCCTAACCCCAATCCTTGAGGGTTTTGGCATTGAATTGTGTTCCTTAGACCCTTCCCGTAATGGTTGTCTATGTTGTATTCTCCAACTTGTTAAGTTGTATAACTACCCCAACCATGAAATTGTTTGCTTTTCCTTGGTTTTTTAAAAGTCACTACTTATTTCAACTTGTTTGTTCCTAAACTTTTGTCCCTGAACTAGTGTGTTTTTCAAGGTCCTGGCTTTCATCAACAAAGGTATCCCTCATTCCATCTATTCCACCATCCTAAGTTTATAATTTTCTTAATTCCATGGCACTCATTAAATAACTCTTCTAAGGCCAGAAGTCCAGGCTCCAGTTCTGCATGTTAAGGAACGGAATGACCAATTGGGGTGCTTATGGTAAACCCCAACCCTGATTATTGGGAAACGAGTTTATGAGTTTGAGGTGCCACCGCAGCTTGCCAAAGTGAGCGGTTGATGGTATCAAATTATATAGCATAGGGTCCCCTCCCCCTTAAGGAAAGTCAATATCAGACCGCCAATTTTTGTGATCGACAGAAAGGAGCAAACATCATAGCGCGCACAAAAAACCCTTGTCACCTAAAAAATCTTATCACGGGATTCCCAAAAACCATTGTCACATAGGCTCCGCACATGGAGCAAAGAAGGGCAAGCTTCAGCCCAGACTCTGATGACGTAATGATAGCCTTAATCAAGGTTTTGAGCACATGGCTATGAAGGATGAAGCTAAGCTTCGTGTATGACTGTTCAACCATTAATTAAACTTTTAATTTTAATGGTGATCCATGAAAACACAATACAATTTAATGGCCAGTCATCAACCTGTATACCATGCAGGAGTCAAATCAATAAAATTTGTTTGAGAGTATGGGATGGACCGGGATAGACCAAGGCTGCACTCTATTTTGAGATGGGGTCGTCATCATTATAAGAATGCTAACCTAGAGCGTGCTCGAACCGCGCTTTTCAGTCTCATGTGCGGAAGCTAATAGCATGCCAAAAAAAGGAGGTCATGATGCTTACCCATTGAGCCATGAGCTCCAAATACAAAACGTGAACCCTGTGCTCCAAATTTGTACCATCAACTCCAATTCTCAAGCATGAGCTCTAATTATCAATGGTGAGCTCCAATTCTCAACCCTGACCTCCAATTATCAATCGTGAGCTCCAATTCTAAACCATGTGCTCCACCGGACCTACTTCCAAATTTACAAAAACTCCAAATTGCACTGAACTGTCCACAACGAGTCGTGACAATGTCCAAATACCCTTGTCATTTTTTATTATATATTATATGTATTTTATTTTTATTATATATTATTTTATATTATATGTATTTAATTTTTATTATATGTTATTTTATATTATATAAATTGCCATTATAGTATTAGGATATTTTTATTATATCCTAACTTGAATAAAGAACCTGCACATTAATGAGGGAACAACCATCTACATAACGACACATCCCTATCTTGGATAAATGAAAATATAGCTTTGAAGGATGATTGAAAAGTTGAGCATGTGAGCATGTGAGCATGGTGATGACGATAATGATGATGATGGTTGATGATGATGATTATGATTATGATGTTCATGTTGATGATGACAATGATGACGATGTTGTTGATGATGATGATGATGATGATGATGACGACGATGACAATGATGATGATGATGATCCTGATGATGATGATTATGATTGTGATGACGATGATGATGATGATGATGATTATCATCATCATGAGGATGACGATGAAAATGATGACGATGATGATGATGATGATGATGACGATGATGAGATGATGATGATGATGATGATGATGATGAAGATTATGATGTTGATGTCGACGATGACAATGATGATGATGATGATTATCATCATCATGAGGATGATGATGATAATGATGACGATGATGATGAAGTTGATGATGATGATGTTGATGATGATGGTGATGATTATGATGTTGATGAAGACGATGACAATGATGATGTTGACGATGACAATGATGATGATGGTGATGATGATGATGATGATTATGATGCTGATGAAGACGATGATTATGATTATGACGATGATCATGATTATAATGATGTTGATGATGATGATGATGATATTGATGATGATGATGATGATGATGACGATGATTATGAAGATGATTATGATGTTGATCAATGATGATTATGATGATGATGATGAATATGATGATGTCGACGATGATGATGAAGATGACGATGATGTCGACGATGACAATGTGGATGATGATGTTGATGATGGTGATGATGTTGATGATGATGTGCATTCGATTTACTATGATGAAGATGATGGTGATGGTGATGATGTTAGTAACACTTTTTTTTTAAATAAGATAAAATAATAGTTCTAATTAAATATTTACCTTTCAATATATTTCATCGTCTTTTTCATCCATGTCAATGTCTTCTTCATCCATGTCATCATCTGTATCATCATATCCATAGTCAACATTGTAAGGATTGGCCATATCATCATCATCATCATCATCAGTTACGCTCATCGTGTCATCATCAGAATAATCTTCATCGGCATTGTCTGCTACATCATCTAATTTAAATATTCCTTCAACATCTTCTGTTGGATCATCATCATTAGCTAACTCAAGTTGATCATGCTCTTCGTCATCATATTCTTCTTCCTGAGAACCCTCTTCATTACCATCATCTAGGTTATACTTTACTGGCCTTCCCCTTGGATCACGTCTCACAACAAACGACCAGCCCGCTTTACCTGGAACCTCTGAGTAAAATACTTGTTCACATTGGCTTGGAAGAACATAGCGCTTTTTTCCTGCCTCAAACAACCTTGTGTTTACCATGATAAATCCATTATCATGTTCAATAATAGTTTTATCGGGATCACGTTGATTCAATCGTAACCTGTACCATTTGACAACGAATAGAACTACCTTAAAGGATTTAAATTCACACTGTATAATATCTTCCAAATACCCACAGTATCGATTTTCTGAGACTTCTGGATGTCTGTCAGTTCTATATGAAACATTGGTAACCTCAAAGACAGTCGAAACCCCAGAATATGATGTTTTCTTTGTTTCATCCAGTTTTTTGATCTGATATCTACGTCCATTGCAAACCATATCCTTATGGTGTTTTACTTGCAATAAGAAATACACGAAAAGATTACACAACCATTCAGTCCTTATGCAACAATACATGGAAAAAAAGAACATGTACGTCAATAAGTAATTTGCAAAATAAAAGATTTAGAGGGATATTTGATTAATTATATGCTTGCCATTTTATCTTTTACACCATATGCCAAATTGATTTCCCTTTCTCTTATATTGTTATCTCCATTGTGTTGTGCTGCTTTTACCAATGAAGCCACACCTTCCCATGATATTCCATGCCTCGATTGTGTGCATCGTTCAATCCATACCTTCATCCAGTCAATATTTTTTGCGATGTATAAATGAATTGCATCCCATTCTCGACCAACTGTTTAATTACAATAACCATTAAAATCAAAGAAAGGTGTAAATCTCCTGAACAAAGATGTATATGCTCTTAATTGAAGCAATTATGACTAGAAAATACAATTAGAATATGAAGGATATAATAAAAATCCACTAGCTAATAATTACCTTTCAGCTTCCTCAATCTACCTTTCCCCTTCAGTTGCTCCCCTTCAAATTTGTTATTGGAGTTCAGATCACAAATGCAATGTAAATTGATCTTTGATGCTAAAATAGGAAGATATTCACTAACATACAACATGTTTTTATATACCATATATCCTTCCATCATAGAACCCTCCGCATGTGCTCGTTGTCTCACCAAACCCTTCATAAATTTCAAGTGCCTCTCAACCATCCACATGGACCTTGAGTGCACAAGTCCACACAACTCAATCTCCTCAACTTGGTGTATGAGGTAGTGTTCCTGTGCATTGAAAAATACCGATGGTAGATGCTTCTGCATTTCACACATGAGATGAGGAATTTCTCTCCTCCAATACTTTATATCTTCTTTATGGATTTCTTTAGATGTCAACCATCTACAAGTGATGCAAACCAATAACAATATTTAACAAAAATGAACATTAAATTACAATATATGCTGAAATAGTGCACAAAAAAAACAAATATAAATTATTATACAGAGAATTAAAGAAACACTAAGCACATGCAAGTAATCGCTAGTTACCTCATGTATTTACCAAGATTATATATAACTTGTTTGACATTGTTGTCAAAGTTGTCCGGGAGAGAGAGAGGTAGAACATACTGTATTAATATACAAACCACGACATTTATTAAAAAAAGAGTATATGAACAAGAAAAAATTATATGGACATAACAATAATAATTACCTTGATGAAGACATGCCAATCATGTGTTTTGACCCCCACAAAATCACCTTTTTTAGTTATGATATTCTTCAAGTTTGCACAAAAACCGGTGGGAAATTTAATTTTCTGCATTACTTCTTTGACAACATTGCTTTGTTGCTCCATAAACATCCATGGAATTAAGTTTATATTAACTTGTTCTCCATTGGTATGAAATTGGATGACGTCTTTCATTACATTGTTGCTTTCTTGAATGTCTTTGCACACTTTCAGAACTTTATCTTTCTCCCTCCTTAGCTCTAGTAGTCTCCATAAGGTTTCAGTAACATTCTTTCCAATATGCATTGTATCAAACAAATGAGCAATTTGTAGGTGCTCATAGTAGGGCAACCTGCTGAATTGAATAGGATAACTTTTCATTCCTCGTGGAAGACCATTAATTCCTTCATGATCATGATGGACATCATGAATATTAGTTTATAATTAATAAATTATATCATAAATCAAATATGGCCACTACAACAAACAACTCACAATAAAAATTAAAATACATAAAAATTCATATACGATGATCCATACGTACCATGATGACGATTTCTATTGTATTGCATCTTCCAAAGGTGAGGTGTCATTCTTTGTGGTTTTAATGCAGTCTCCTACTTCCCATTGAAAACATTTCTTTCAGTTGTTCTATACCTGTGATTCTTCGAGAGGAAATGCCTATACTCATCAAACACCTCCTTTCTTAAGCTTTTTGAACAACGAGATTTTATCTTAGGACCACAAACTGGACATGCAAATTTACCCTTTGTTTGAAGACCTACAATATTTACATATGGAATATCTATGTCAAATATATTCAGATATAAAATATTCTAACTACTCCGTATCATTAAATGCGATTAAAGTGGAACTTAAAATTACAAACCACAAAATGAAGTTAACCCATGGGCATCATGTATTGTTCATACAACCATTGCATGGAATTGAAATTGCCTTTGTCATATTGGTCTAGATACATCATACATAGTTATGCCATTCCATAACTTCAGTAGCTCATCTATAAGAGGTTCGATGTATACATGCATATCTTTGACTTGGAACTTACATGATTCATAATTTGAAGTACATATAAAATATATCATTATGAGAACCATTAAGATATATAAACCATGCAGAAGAGTAAACTAATAGATATATATATCAAATTAAGATACATATTATGACAAATGAGATGCCACAACTACATTATAAATAAAATAGTTTTCATCAATAAACCTGGAATAATCATCGACAACATTATGTGCTCCCTCTTTATTGACAACCATGGAGGAATGTTATTATTGATAACAAAAATAGGCCACACCGTGTAAATGGATTTCATCTATGCAAATGGATTAACACCATCTGCTGCCAAAGAAATCCTAAGATTACATGGTTCTTCTTTAAAGTGAGGCCACTTTTCCTCAATATCTCTAAAAGCAGTACCATCTGCAGGCATTCGGATAACATCATCTTGACTTTTGTTCCTAGCATGGTAATCCATAAATTTTGCTATGTTTTTGCACCTGAACAGTCGTTGCAAACATGGAATGATGGGAATATAACGAAGAACCTTCTGAGGCACCTTTTTTGTTACTATATCTGTACGATATCTACTTACATGACATTCCGGACATTCTGTTGCAAATTCATGCTAATTATAATATATAACATGGTCATCAGGGCATGCATGAATTGATTCATAATGCATTCCAATATATTTCATGATGGAAGACAAATCTCGATATGTGCGAGGTAAAATATTTGATGGTGGTAACAAAAATTCAACTATCAAGCTACAAAAAAAAATTGTTAATGTAATAAATAAATAATATTAACGAAACATGCTTCATCCGTACGATGATCAATAATGAGTTAACAATACAATTATTAGAGGAATACAAATAAACTTTATCACGATCATACAATTATTAGATACCTTAGCATACATGTGATTGCAATGTTTGAAGGACTATTCATAGCCTTCAAGTTCATTATCAACAATATAGTAGAGAGAAGATTTGTTTTGGAGCCTTCATAAAGGGGTTCATATGCCTTATCAAGAAGAGGTATATCGTGAACATCATCAAAGTCATCATCATTTTCATTATCAACATCATCGTCATCCATTCTAATGTTAAATGAATCATGGATCAATGTATTTGTACCATCATCTTCAATTACATCATCGGCATGATCATCTTGTTCAATATGATCATTCACTTGTTCTCCATTAAACATACACGCTCCATGATTTTGATCCTGAACTTGTTCTAAAAGCACCTCCTCTGGACAACATGCTATAGGGTGTCTTTCCTTTAATATAAATACATGGAAACATCAATAGATATACATTAATATATGAAAAATAATAATACATACAATTACCAAAAAAAATGAATATAATAATGTTTATAATGCTAAACCTACAAATGGACGATATTCGTTCCCCCCCTCAGCGTGTCCATGTTCCCTGCAATGTTTTGTGGATTTTGAGATCAATATTCATCTCCTCTTAAATCCCCTACATTGAGTACATGGATAATAACATTTTCCATCACCCTTTCGTTTCGCTACATCCCATAGTCTAGCAAGAAATTGTCGGTTGTCTTCGTTCGGATCTGGAATATTTAATCTATTTGAAATTTGGTCATAAACTTCGTTAATGAATATAACAGGTTGTCTTAAAAAATCAAGTTCCACGCATTAACCACGCATCAAGGTTTTGTCAAACGGAGAGAAGTCGAAGAATAAAAAATTCCCGGTAAACTGTCTATTGATGAAAAAAAAAATTCCCACAACCACCCGTTGAAGAATAAAACAATTCCTAAAAATGTCCATTGAAGAACAAATAATTTTTGTAATCAGCCATCGCTTCTACAACAAACATGTCGAAATGTTTAAAACAATTTATATTTATAATGGACATGCATCGGTATTTGACACCTTGAACATAGTTACCGTTGAAAGTATGGGAGCATAAAATTTAAAATCATGTAAACCTTAATTTTTTTTTTATTATAAAAAATCTATATTTTTTGTTGGATATCCGACGATTAGGGGTCCGATAACCGACTTTATTGGGCTCACCGATGTCGAAGATACACCACTACAAACGTCGAATATCTGACATGGAAGTGTCGAAGAACCGACACTACAAGAGTCAGAAATCTGACACCAACGTGTCAGATATTCGACGGCGCCATAAATATTTTGTTGTCAACATTCTGTTCATTAATTGTTGTCTGACACATCAGTGCAAAATTTCGGATGACATCGGATTCTGACGTCGGAATTCGGGTTCAAATCCTGTTGTGTGAGGTCATATCTAAGCCTACCACATGTATGCATCCAAATGGCCTCCAAATGATAACAATTTCTCCCTATTGTATTTTAAACATGTTCCATACATATTTACATGTTGGATAGTCATAATAAACTATGTTATTGACACCATTTCTATGTGTTAATTTCACTATTTTCATTGTTTTTGGCATAATTGTGGGTAATCTTGAATTGTGAGGATTCCCTTAGCTCCTAGATCTGATTGTGAATCATACACAAATTGCATTAATTAAAAAAACAATTTACTTTTTTTAATAGTCATATTTTTTATATTTTTTATAAACTACATGTTTTCATAATGATGCGGAATAACTCCCAATATTCATATTTTATTTATGTGAATGCCATATTAATAGATAATAAGGGAGCTTTGGGTTTCATATTCCAAGAGGGGCCCCTTTAGGCTTCTCAATGACTCTTCGTCTTATTCATTAATAACTAGAAAACCAATTATTTACAATATTTCACATGGAACCATTCCCTATAGATTAAGTTTCCAACATCCCCCCCCCCCACCTTAATCTGAAGGGGTGTTCATGAGTCCAAGCATATTTCAGAACTTTTCAATCTTTTCTCTTTGAGGTGCTTTAGTGAAGATGTTTACAAATTGTTCATTGGTGGAACAATGTATCAAGTGGATTATCTTGGCTTCTATACGATATCGAATCAAAAGGTACTCCGTGTTGATGTTCTTTATTTGATCATAAATCTATGATTCTTTTCCAATTTGATTTCGAAAGTGTTGTCAATGAGTAGAGAGTAGAATTCACTATTTATCTTGCAAATATTCAAGTATTTTCCTAAGACACACAATCTCCATTGTTGCTTCTACCACAACCACATATTCTTCCTTTATTGTGGAATCTATTGAAATATTATTTATGTGATTTCTGAATTAGACACTCAAGTATCGTTGTTACCATTAAAGTGTGAATTGAAATACCCAAACAAGTTGAAGTCATTGACCTTAGAATAATTGATCCCAAAATCTTGAGTCCCTTCAAGTATTTTAGAACTCTTTTGGTAGTAGACCAATGTCCTTCACAAGTTTTTGCATGAGCCTCGAAAGGATCCCAACATCAAATGAAATATATGGTCTAGTAGTGGTAAGGTTGATAAGACTCTCTACAAGTTGTTTGTACTTAATTGCATCATCAAATTCCTTCCCTTCTTTTTATGTGAGTTTCAAGTTTTATTCCATTAGAGTGGAGAGAAAATTGCATTCCATCATGTCGAACATGTTCAACAATTCTCCAATGTATTTCTTCTATGAGATGAATATGTACTTAGGATTTTGAGTCACTTCAATTCCCAAGTAGTATTTAAGGTGTCCCAAATCCATCATCTCAAATATTTTCTTCAATTCTTTCTTTATGGATGCAATATAGCTTTCATTATTTCCAGTAATCAAAATATCATCTGCATACACCACAAGAAACATAACATATCTTCCAATTTTTTTTACAAACAATGTTGAATCATCAAGATTAAAATGTTTGAAATTTAACTTCATAATATACTTAGTTAATTTTTTGTACCATGCGCAAGGTGCATGTTTTAGCACATACAATGAGTTGATGAGTTTGCATACCTTATTTTTCTTTCCCCTTGACAAAAAATCCTTTTGGATGAGACATTAAGACACTCTCTTTCAATTCCCCATTCAAGAAAGTAGTCTTCACATGCATCTGATGAAATTTCCACCCATTTGGTGCAACCAAAGACAATAAAGTATGGATTTTAGCCCATTTTGTTGTGGTGGGAGAAAGTATCCCTGTAGTCAATTCCTTCCTTTTGTGCAAAACCTTTCACCAAAATCATCTTCTTGTGCTTGTCAAGTGACCCACTTGCAACCAATTGGTTTGGTTCCAATTGGAGGGTAACTTTTAGGTCTCATTCTTAATGATATCATCATACTCATTGTTCACGGATTATTTCATGCACTCATCACAAGTATAAGCTTCTTCAAATGAAGTTAGTTCAAGGTTATATATTGTTATTTGGACTATTCTCTATCTTTTGAGAAATTGCAGTGTTCTATTTATCAATGTAGTTGTTTGAATGAAATAGTTATAAAGGTCAGTTTTTTCATACTAATTATATAAAAATGTGATTATTAGCTATGAGATTGGGAGCTATGTTTCCTCCTTCGTTTTGATATGGTGCAAGTTTTAGATGTAGCTTGGTTACAAAATTCCATAATGTCAAATATACCATTAACTCAATTCAACAAGAACTAAGATATCTTGAGACACAAGGAAAGTGGAACCTCTATATGAAAATGAGTCAATGACTCATTCTAGAAGTGGAACCTCTATATAAAAATGAGTCAATGGCTCATTAAAAATTTGAATTAAAGTAGAAAAAATATCAAACTTACCTCCTCAAAATCCAAGCTATTACCCTTCCATGAAAGCTCAAATTAACTATAATGATATGAAATTAAATATATGGTTTCACAATGTGAATGCTAACGAACCCATAGAAAGGCATAATGGGAATATTGATCTTATAAAAGGATTGTTTAACCTTCTTAATGGACTAATCATGTTTACATAATATTGAATCTCTAAATTACTCAATAGAAAGGCATAATGGGAATATTGATCTTATAAAAGGATTGTTTAACCTTCTTAATGGACTAATCATGTTTACATAATATTGAATCTCTAAATTACTCATTAGTGTAAATGCTTAATGTTTTAGTAGCTTATTTAAAGTGTAAATGCTTTAAGGCCCATTTTGAAAATTCTTTCGTAACTTATTTAAGGTTCATTTTGGAAATTCAAATACATAGAATGTTTAACTTTTTCTCTAAATTATGGTCTAAAATTAATAAACTAACAAGATGTATTGCCAAAAAAAAATCAAATTATAAAGTAAATTATATTATTTGGCTTTAATTATTAAACTTTGGGTGCTCTCCAACCCATCATGGGGGAGATCGTGTCAGGTTATAAGATTATGCTAATAGACATAAAAAAAATATAAAAAAATATAAAAAATATAAAATATAAATTACATATAGACTTAAATAAAATATATAAAACTTAAACTAGCATAAATTCATTATAAACTTAAATAAAATATATAAAAAATTAAACTAGCATAAATTCATTTTAGACTGAGATCTATTAAATACCAGAAATTTAAATGGTAAAAAATGTACACCTCAAAAAATTGAATCCATGTACTTGATATATCCAGATTGAAAATGAATCTATACTAATAAATACAAATATTTTTTATTTATGACATTATTTTATTATTATATTAGATATCCTATAGTTTTAATTGAGGCTGAAACCAGTTTTAAATAAAATAAAAAATTAAACCTTGGTAAAACTGAGGTTGAGACCAGTTTTTTAAAAAAAAAAATTAAACCTTGGGACCAGAGATAGGGTTCCATATATACAAGTTTCTCAAACACGATACCATCAAAGCCAACTCATGCAATAGATGAGCACTAAACCCTCGCCTACGGGTAGATGGTAGTAAACCCACACCTTACCAGGTGCATTATTACTTCAAAATTAAACGTGTTCCTGTTACTGATCTGCTCATATCGAGATCGAAACAGCCAGATGAGCTGTTCTTTTATTTTTCAAGCCTCAAAAATGGATTCTACAACAGCAAGGTCCAGTGCTGCTGCTGCTATAACTACAACTCATCCTCGTGGACGGCATGATGAGAGAGAGAGAATTTGGACGCAATGAAGATCAAGATCAAGATGAGGGGCGCATACAACGGGCCAGTGAAAGGCGGCGATTCATATCTAATGAATCCCTAATGGTCAGCCGCCGATCAGACTTCAACTCTGCGTCGACCATTTGAGAATCCACGCGATTTGAATGAGATAAGAAGAGAAGTTGAAAGGCTTCAAATGCGCGAGAGCGAAGTGAGGATAGAAGTAAGGATAACGAGATACCATCTCCCCGCGCGTTCGACAACCCTAATTATCAACCCAACTCTTCATCGATGCCTCTCCACATTACTTCAACTCCGCCTAGAGACGAATTAGGGAAGAAGAAGAAGAGAATGCCGAATTAAGGCTCCAAATGGGCGAGGTAGACAAGAGGATAGAGCAGAGGATAAGGAGATTTATCCAGACAAGTTTGTAGCGCATTACAGGAACCAGCCCGCGTGGAACCAACGCTGCTGCGTCGCATAAGCCGTTTCAGATGAGCATATCAGAGATAACAGTCATATCAGTTCATCGTGCCCAGTTTGTATCAGGTGAAGAGGCATGTCAACTCAATTGTGGCCATATCTACCACCATGTTTGCATTTCCACATGGCTCGCATCTGAAGTTACATGTCCAGTTTGCAGAGCAAATCAGTAACTTATAATTGGGTTTTCTTATAACAACGCTCACTTGTTTAGGATTTGTTGCTAATAGCATTTTGAGAAAAATTGTTTAACATTCATAATTATTAACATTTTCATTTCATGAAAAAGTTGTTAATTGTTTGGATAGAACCATTTTTAATAGTATGTTTTGAAACCTGATTGTTTAGTTCGAGCTGATAATTGAATGATACTAGTGGCCTGTTGGATCTGTTTGCTATAATTAAGTCAGATATTCTTCTTTGAATTAGAGCATTTCTTAGAATACTTTATTGTATTTTGCCATTGTTATATTCAGTGCTGATTAGGTATTGGCAATTTCTACGATCTTTAACTTAATGGCAAATTTAAGACATATAAAGGAAAAGCATAGTATCCTGAGTGTGATCAAAGAGTACCTTTTAGCACAGTATCCTGCCTGTATCAAAGAGTATCTAAATTCAACAAATAACCACAAAAGTGGGACCATTAGAGGAAAGGAGCCTCAAAAACATTCTTATAAAGAGAAATCTAGATACAAAAAGTAAGGTAAACACTAAGTTAAGATATGAAAATTTTATACTCTGGACTCAAATAACACATTGAGATGGGGATGTAGAGAGAATATGGATCTAAGGAATGTAGAGAAAAAAATAATGGTGTTCCACTAAGTCCATCTCTCCTAACACTCGAGATTGAAGAGATAGAATGTTGTCTAGAAGAGTTGGTAGAAGATCTAGATTGTTGGATCCTAGGTGGTCTAGTTTGCCTCTTAGTGATGGATATGGCCAAATGTCTTTGAGGCCTTTTGGGAATACCAATGGTCCCTCAAGTCCCTCCTAGTTATGAATATTTCCAAATGTAGTTGAGGCCTTTTGGGAAGAGCAATGGTCCCTCTAGTCCACACAGATTTAGAGTGGATCAATATCCATTTCTCTCTATGTCCCTAGTTTAAGGGAGCACTATAAAGAATGATGTAATCATCCAAGTGGAGGAACACACTCTTACATATATAGAGTTCTAATAAAAATAAAATGAGATACAAAAGTAAAGTAAACACTCAAATGAACTCTCAAATATGTCTTGGTCCTAGAAGAGCCAACCAACTGAACTACCCCCCCTCGGGGATAGTCATATTTGTTATATTAAATTTATAAACTACATGTTTTCATAATTATGTGGAATAAATCCCAATATTGATATTTTATTGATGTGAATGTCATATTAATAGATAAGAAGGGACCTTTGGATTTCATCTTCTATGAGGGTCCTTTAGGATACTCAATGAC
>LPNX010826146.1:251320-304307 GCA_001517045.1 Pseudotsuga menziesii | reverse complement strand
CCCCCCCCCCCCCCCCCCCCCGCCTCCTTAATCTGAAGGGGTGTTCGTGTATCCAAGCATATTTCAGAACTTTTCAAGCTTTTCTATTCCAACTTCTTTGGTGAAGATGTTTACAAATTGTTCATTGGTGGAACAATGTATCAAGTGGATTGTATTAGCCTTTATATGGCATCGAATCAAGTGGTACTTCATGTTGATGTGCTTCGTTTTATCAAAAATATGGGATTCTTGGACAACTTGATTGCATAAGTGTTTTCAATTAGTAGGGGAGTAGAATTCACTATTTCTCCTACAAAAATGCAAGTATTTTACTAAGCCACACAATCTCCATTGTTGCTTCTATTGAACCACATATTCTTCCTCTATTGTGAAATTTGTTGGAATTGTTTGTTTATGTGATTTCTAAGAGACAATTATTGATCAAAGACTCATGAGGTAGCATGAAGTAGACACTCCGATCTCTTTGCTTCCATCAAAGTGTGGATCATAATACCCAATCAAGTTGAAGGCATTCACCTTAAAATGCTTGAACCCAAAATCTTGAGTCCCTTCAAGTAGTTTAGAACTCTTTTGGTAGCAAACCAATGTCCTTCACAAGGATTTGCATGAGCTTGGAAAGGATCCCAACATCAAATGAAATATATGGTCTAGTGGTGGTAAGGTAGATAAGAATATCTACAAGTTGTATGTACTTGCTTTGTTGTTGTATTTGTAATTTCAGAAGATATTCTAATGTATATTATCATTGTATGGTGTTGTACCCCCATTGGGGATGTGTGTTACCCCTTTACGGGATGTCATCATTGTGTGTAGTTAGTGAGGTAAACCCTCCATTGTAAGTCAGGGAAATAGTCCCTAGGTTAAATAAAGTAAAATGTATTTATGTGTATTCTTAGGTAGGTCAGCCCCACAAGTAACCTGAGCGACCTAGTGGTTAAGTTAACTAACTCAAGGGAATAATATTAAAAGAGAGGCGCCCTCCTCATTTTTTACACACTTCACTTGCTCTCCCATGTGCGCTTTAGGAGAGAAAGGAAGAGGAGGGATGCTGCAGAGATATTGTCCTTGGGGTTATTTTATCTTATCATCTTATCTTCGTGATGGAACTATTCTGAGGAAGTTTGCGGGGTTTTCTACTTTATGGTTTCACGGATGAAAATATATGTGCCTTGTGTATCTTATGTATCTTATGTATCTTTGATGTATTGATGTGCTTCAATTTTCTTTCAGATGAATATCCTAAGTAAAGTAACTTAAAAAAACTAACATGGTATCAGAGCCACTCTGAAAGAAGGAACTGTGCAGCTAAAATATAACTACAATGGAAGCTAATGGAAATTAGGGTTTCATGCCTTGAAACCCTAGAAGACTAAATTTAGTCATTTTAGCAGTTTCTCTATAACATGAGATTGGAGAAGGCACGGAAACCAAAACTTTTACAATCCGAAGAAGAATTTTTTATGTACATTGTGTAAAAGATTCATCCTCATATTTGTTATACTTCAGGAGATTTGGTCCCTCCAAATCAGGGTTCTATCCTCCTCCAAAATACACTCATAAACAGGTGACCTAGGGATAATTTCTATATCTCGGGCTAGGAAGGTCCAAATGACATTTGGAAAGATGTTTCAGGTAGGGAACAAACTGTAGTTTCTGTTCTATGTGATCGAGACCCAGAATATGAAACAATGACATGTTGCATTCCATACAAGTTTGCTATGTTGAACAGACCCCAAACCAGACACCTTGGTAAAATCGACATAATTCCTACTTGGAGGATCCATTTCTGCTCTAACCTATGGGGTTGGAAAGAAGACATATCAGGATATCTCAGTGCAACGTTTTGGACTGTAAGGAGACAAAACTTAGGAGATACATTAGAATCAATATGAGACATTTCTGTAGAAGAAATTGGGAAACTAGGGCTTCATGTTCTAAGATCTTCCCACCATTGTTTTTAGAAAAGGATTACATTGGACAGCTAGCCTTTAAGAGGCCCATCTTTTTGTCCAATTAAAAGTTTGAAAAACTAGGGTTTTTCTGACAAACCCTAGATCAACAAGCTATGGAACCAACTCGGACACCTCAAATCAGTAAGATCTAAATCTTTGTTATTTACATTTGAGGTTCTTATTTCAAAATGACTAATCACATCCATCTTGATGACAAGTTTGGTGAAGCTAAAAACTTCCGAGTATGGAAGTATATGACCTCTGTGATCCTTGAAGAAAATGACTTGGATCAATATTTAAGTAAGGAAGTTATAAGAGCCTGAGGAAGATGAGGCTAAGGCTAGAGCTAAGAGAATCATTGCATACTCTATTAAAGATCATCCCATCCCTCATGTGTCATCCTTGAAGACACCAAAAGGAAGAGTTCGATGCTATGACGACACAATCGAAAAAGAAGAAGAGATTGTTATAACCACCTTAAATGGCCTCCCAAGATCATGGGATTCATTCATTCGAGGAATGTGTTCTAGAAGGAAGTTGATTACCATCAACAGACTCTAGGAAGAGTGCACACAAGAAGAATCTCGGCTCATAATAAGAGAAGAGAAGATGGGAGCAACCGAAGATCAAGCTCTCACGATTCAAAGAAGATTGCTCAAGCGATGAGGAATATGAACGACTCAACTCATGAAGAACCTCTTATCCATCTCAGCATTTGGATAAGAAATGATGCAGTTGTGAATGAAGAAGATAATGAAGCTGAAGGCTCAAGAAGGAGTCTACCCACAAAACAAATAAAGATAAGTATCCAATTGCCATTTCATGGTATTGTTTGGTTGTATTCATGTTCTTCATGTTCTTCATGGTAAATGTGTTCATGTTCTTCATCTTCTCATATTGAAACAGTCGGATTAGTTGTTCTTTTATTTTTCAAGCCTAAAAAATGGATTCTACTACAGCAAGGTCCAGTGCTGCTACTGCTATAACTACAATAGCAAGGTCCAATGTTGTTGCTGATGTTGTAACTATAATTCTTCCTCCTGAACGACATGATGACTGAGAGAGACATATTTTTGATGTAATGAATATCAGGGGCGCATACACCTATTGAAAGGTGGTGATTCATATATAATGAATCCCTAATGGTCATGCAGTCATAGGAAGCCGTCGATCAGACTTCAACTATGCGTCCATTCGAGAATCCACACGATTTTAATGAGATAAGAAGAGATGTTGAAAGGATTCAAATGCATGAGCTTGAAGAGAGAATAAAACTAAGTATCATGAGACTAATAGAAAAGGGATGGTTACCATCTCCCCACGTGTTAGAGAACCGTAATTATCAACCCAATCACTTTGATTATTCCTCTTCATCGATGCCTCTCATTACTTCAAATCTGCCTCTCGATAATGATTAGAGACGAAGGAAAGAAGAAGAGTGAATTAAGCCTTCAAATGTGTGAGGTAGATGAGAGGATAGAGCAGAGGATAAGGAGACTTATCCAGAGAGGAGACTTATCGTCTCCATCACAAGTTGTTAGCGCATTACAAGAACCAGTCGTGGACCCAATGTTGTTGTGTTGCATAGCCATTTCAGATGAGCATATCAGGGATAACCATAATATTAGTTCATCGTGCCCAGTTTTCCATCTCGATTTTGTATCAGGTGAAGAGATATGTCGACCCAATTGTGTCCATATCTACCACGATGTTTGCATTTCCTCATGGCTCAAATCTAAAGTTACATGTCTAGTTTGCAGAGAAAATCAGTAACTTATAATTGGGTTTTATTATAACAACGGTCACTTGTTTGGGATTTGGTTCTAATTGGATTTTGAGGAATATTTTTTTCTGGGAAACATTCATTATTTATTAACATTTGCATTACACGAAAAAGTTGTTAATTGTTCAGAGAGAAAGCCATTTTTAATAGTATGTTTTGAAACCTGATGGGTTAGTTTGATTTGATAATTGAATGATACTAGTGGCATGCTGGATCGGTTTGCTGTAATTAAGTGAGATATTCTTAAGTTGAATGATATCATTTCTTACAATACTTTATTGTATTTTTCCATAGTTATATTCAGTGTTGATTACGTATTGGCAATTTCGAGGATCTTTAATTTAATGGAAAATTTTAGACATATAAAGGAAAAGTAGGGTATCATGCATGTGATCAAAGAGTATCTATTGTAATCTGTCATATGCATTTGTTTAAAATGTATGTTTATTATGATTTTTTTTAAATATTATTGTTGTGATTTATTGATAAAATAATTTTATTGATAAAATAATTTTATTAATATTTAATAAATGATCAAAAAAATGGTTCCATTACAGGTAAAGAGCATCAAAAATATTCTTATAAAGAGCAACATGATACAAAAAGTAAGGTAAACACTAAGTTAAGATATGCAAATTCTAAAATCTCGACTCAAATAACACATTGAGATGGGGATGTAGAGAGAATATGGATCTAAGGAATGTAGAGAAAAAATAATGGTGTTCCACTAAGTCCATCTCTCCTAACACTAGAGATTGAAGAGATATCTAATGGTGTCTAGAAGAGTTCGTAGAAGATTTAGATCGTTGGATCCTAGGTGGTCTCGTTTTCCTCCTAGTGATGGATATGTCCAAATGTCTTTGAGGCCTTTCCAAATGTCTTTGAGGCCTTTTGGAAATAGTAATGGTCCCTCTAGTCCCTCCTAGTGATGGATATTTCCAAATGTCGTAGAGGCCTTTTGGGAAGATCAATGGTCCCTCTAGTCCACACAGATTTAGAGTCGAATACCCTACCGATATCCATGTCTCTCGGTGTCCCTAGTTTAATGGAGCACTATAAATAATGATGTAATCATCGAGGTGGAGGAACACACAAAAGTAAAGTAAACACTCAAATGAACTCTCAAATTTATGTTATATTTTGATTGCATTAATTTAAAAAAAGAAATTTAATTTTTTTAATAGTCATATTTGTTATGTGTGTGTGTGTCGCTACATCGACGGTAATAATACAAGGGGGGGAATCCTATTAGTTTTTTCTATATCTTATTATATTAGTTAGGATATTTATCTAAAATAATAACAAGTACAACAAGTTGCATAAGATAGAACATATAAACAAGACGCAAATATTTTCATCGGGGAAACCATAAAGGAGAAAACCCTGCAAACTTCCCCATAATATTACAGCCACAAAATATTGTATCATAAGATGAAAAAAACCAGTANTCTCTCTCTCTCTCTCTCTCTCTCTCTCTCTCTCTCTCTCTCTCTCTCTCTCTCTCATGTGAACTTGAGTGAGTGTGAGGTGTGTATAAATGAGGGAGGGAACCTCCCTATTTATACAATTTAAGTGACTGACCTATTACATGACTAGGGCCTACCTCTTACCCTAATAGGTCTAACTTCTCCTAGAGATACTCCAAAAATACATTACACAGTGTTACACTGAGGACTATTTCCCCGACTTACAACAGAAGTTGTACCTCAAGGTCCATACACAATAATGACATCCCGAAAGGAGGAAAACATATCTCCGATGGGGGTACAAAAACATACAATGATAATATAAATAAAAATATATTTCAAAGTTACAAATACATCAACACTCCCTCTTAATTAGGAAGGTATTATCTCTCTTCCACAGTCATCAAGACATCTGGTCTAGTCATCATCATAGTTTCTTCCATCATCATCTTCTTATCGACCATCGAATGGTACTATATATCATTGGAAGTTTCTACAAAGCCAACCCTTTTTCATGTTGGGTGTAGGCCTAGTCCTCATCCAGGTCTTCATCACATCTATGATCAAGCCACCTCGTAGGTACATTCCATGACCTTCTTTACATCACCACATCAATAACCTGTGTCTCCTACCTTTATCTCGTTGTATCCATATCATCTCTTTTTTCCTGCACAAAACAAAACACATAGAGCACATCCGAGATGCAGAACACCTATATTCTACACCATAGGAGTATGACAAGATATTTCATGTCATCAAGACAACCTACAACTTACACTATGCAAGAATTTCCTAGGATCACACCGAGTGCATTACGTCTTTCCACGGTCAACCAACGTTCTATCAACATAGGAGAACTTCCTAGGTGCACCTCAAGTTCCTTGTGACCTTATCATCTCCAACATAGGAACACACACACACACACACATATATCTGTAAGGACTGATTACGACCGAACAACCTGCTACACCAGGACTGTTAAGTTCCAGGTCAACCTCGAGGACTTATTACATCTGAATTACCTGCATCCAGGATATTTTTTTGTTTAGACAACCTTTGGTGCTTATTCCATCCAAGTAACTTGTGTACCACTCCAAGGCTCCTGTTTACACTCGAAAAATCCACATGACTTATTACATTCAAGTAACCTGTGTACCATGCCAAGGCTCTTAGTTACACTTAAATAACCCACATGAATTATTACATTCGAGTACCCTGCGTACCACTCTAGGGATCTTATTTACACTTGAATAAACTATCTCAAGACTGATTACATCCAAGGATAACCTGCAAGCTTCGCCAAAACTAATTACATCCAAGGACAACCTACAAGACTAATTATGTCTAAGCAACCTAATTCACAAGGGTCTTTTCCACTCAGATAACCTATGTCATTTCCCATGTGAGAAACATATCAGAACTGATTATGTCCAAGGATAACATGTGAGATTTGTCGAGACTTATTACATCCCAGGACAACCTACAGGCCCTGATTACGTCTGAAAACCTACTTTCTTCGCCATAATTTTATGCGCAGACAACTTGTCTCTCCAGCTATGCTAGAAATCATCACTCCCTCTTTCAAGGGATCTCATTCTAGATAACACCAATTCTTTCTCTGAGGTACTCAAACTTCACTCTTGCTAAATGCTTAGTCAACACATCAGCTATATGTTCGTCTGTTGCCACGTACTAGATCTTCACTTCTCCTCTCTGCACCATATCCATGATATAGTGGAACTTGATCTCTATGTGCTTCAACTTGTCATGGAACACAAGGTTATCTGACATCTTCACTCAACTTTGATTATCACAGAAGATACAAGTCACATCTAACTAGAGATCAAATAAATCAAACAGTAGCTTCCATAGCCATATTGCCTCGCAACTAGCAAAGAAAGAGACAACATACTCTACCTCGATTGTACTCAGTTCCACGTGGGACTGCTACCTGTTAAGCTAGGAGATCATGCCAAATCCCAAACTTAAGCAGTAACCCGAAGTGTTCTTCCTATCAGTGGTGCTACCTTCCTAATCTGAATCAACATAACCGTGTATATTAATCTTTTGATTCACATCATACTAATATTTAGGTACCTTAATACATGATTTGTAGCTATCAGGTGAACATGTCCCAAATCCATCAGGAACTGGCTCAGGGTGTTCATAGCAAAGCATATGTCTAATCTCATATTCGTCAGATACATTAATGAGCCAATCATCTGACAATACATCGTGGCATCAACTGACTCAAATGAAGCATCACACAGAAGCTTCAAGTTTGATGTCATATGTGTGGTTATCACCTTGTAGTCCATCATTCTGTATCTCTTTAGAATATCCACTACATACTTTCTTTGACCAAGGAAAATCCCATCTGGACTCTGCCACACCTCCATGCCTAAGAAGTAGTGCATTATACCTAGGTCTTTCATCTCGAACTTTGAATCAAGTTTACTCCTTGCATATTTAATTAGTTCATCCTCTCCCATTAGGAACAAGTCATCGACATATAGCAAGAGCATCAATAGTCTTCCACCTTCAACCTTGAAGTAACGGTTGGAATCCTCTTTGCTCTTGGTAAATCCTAGGCTCATCAAGAAGATATGCATCTCGTCGTACCATGTCCTCGGTTCCTTTTTAAATCCATACAAGCCCTTCTTCAATTTTCATACATGATTCTACATGTCATGTGTCTCGAATCCCAATGGTTTTTCTATGTACACTTTCTCCTCGACTACACCATTCAATAATGTTGTCTTGACATCCATCTGTTTTATCTTCCCTTTCATAACTGTAGCCAATGCAAGTTTGGATCTAATGGAAGTGTATGTTTCCATGGGTGCAAATGTCTCATCATAGTCTATGGATTTCTCAACTCCCTCTTAATCCCAGACTCTCTGTAGCATCCCTTGAATTCTTTCAAGGTGAATCCTCTGTCATTATTTGACCACAGAGTCTTGATCTTCCTTTCAGTTTTGTTCTCGACCAAGGATTTATATTCCTTGAACTTACTGAATACTTCATTTTTCCTTTCAATAAAATATATCCAAGTCTTACATGAGAAATCATATATAAAGGAAACATAGTACACATACCCGCTTAACAATATAGAAGACATGGGTCCGCATAGATCCAAGTGTACTATCTCGAGTATTCCTTTAGCCTTGCTTTCATTGCTAGGAAATGTATTCTTTGCATTCTTTCCTTGTACACATCCTTTGCAAATTCCTTCATGCTTTTTCTAGATCTCTGGAAGTCTGGAGACTTCTTTTCTTTCCATCAGTAGTGCTCTTTAGTGCACATGTACAAGGCTTCGGTGTCATAGTTCACTGGTTCTATTGAATCATGAACCAATGCTTGTTTAGGATGTCACTTTAGCTTGTACAAACCTTTATTTTCTTCTCCAATCATAGTTGCGTCATCTATTGTATTTCCTTTAGGCCACATTAGAACTTGGCCATCAACAAATGCAACTCTTATTCCCTTTGCATCTAGTGCAAATATGGATAGAATATTCTTCTTCAATACTAGAACATTTAGCATATCCTTCATCTTTAAATATTTCTCAAAGTCTAGCTTGTATGAAGCTTCTCCACTCCCTTTTATGAGGTATTGATAATCATCCCCAAGTTTCACCTTGTGAGGTGACTCATGCTCAGACATGTTAATGAATGATTCTTTGTATCCCTTCATGTGTTTAGATGCCCCACTATCCACAAGCCAATAATGTCTCTTCATGTGAGATAGTTCCCATAAGTGTCAAGGTTAGCACATACTCTTCATCAGAATCATCCTTCTCTCTGCTAAATCTTTGTTTGTCGGTTCATCATCTTCAGAAACATGAGCATGGTGTCTCTTTTTCCTGATGGGACAGTCTCTTGCAAAGTGTCCCTTTTCATCACAAGTATAGCATCCAACATTGGAAAGATATCACTTGATATTCTTTTGTTTCTTATCCTTCTTCTTATAGTTCTTCCTGGTGTGAACTATGAGAGCTTGATCTCAAGTTGCTCCCATATTTTCTTCTCTTGTTACGAGTTGATCTTCTTCTTGTTTACATTCTCCTTAGAGTTGGGTGAAAGAGATCAGCTTCCTTCTTGCACAAATTCCTTTAATTAATGAGTCCCGTGATCTAGGGAGACCATTCAAGGTAATCATCACATTCTCTCCTTCTTCGACATTCTCTTCAATTGCTTCAAGTTGTTCCTTGATTTGAACAACCCTTGTGAATTAGGATTGTATAGTCTCTTAGCTCTATATCTTCACATTATTCAACTGGTTCCTCAAAGTCATCCTCCGATTCATGTTCTTTCCTTCCAACATATTTGTCAAAGCATCAAATACTTCCTTTGGTGTCTTGAATGAGGTGATCCTTGATTGAATCTGCAATGATTCTCTTGGCTTTAACTAAGTTCTTCTTATGAGTATCCTTGACCTCATCTCCCTCTGGATATAGAACTTATCCATTGATGTACTAATCCAAATCACTCTCTTCAAGGGTTCGGGAGATTTTTCACTTTTATGCTTGAAAGTTATCTTCCCCTCCAAGCTTGTCCTTAAGCTGAGTATGGTGAGTCATATTTTCAAATGAGAACCTCAAATGGAAATAGAAAATATTTATATCGTACCAATTTGAGGTGTCTGTCCTTGTTTCGGAGTTGGATAGCCTAGGGTTTTTCAGAGAAACCCTAATTTTCCAAACTTGGAGTTTAGGAATTATGTTTGGATAGAAAGATGTGCCTCCTTGAGGTGAGTTTCTCAACAAATTCCTTTTCTCAAGACTGAGGTGGGAAGCCTCTAAAACTTGATGTCCTAGTTTCTCTCAGCACCAGTGACAGGGTCAAAATTGAAACTTATTCAAATATGAAATTGCTTCCACCAAAATATGCACCCTACTGAGGCGAGTTAGCCTAACCCTGTTTTCTTGATGATCTATGGAGAGAAGGCCTTGAACTAGGAATCCCTAGTTTTTGTTGTTGCATAGTGCCTTCTTTCATAAAGGCTCCGATACCATGTTAGTTTTTCTAGATCTTATTATCTTAGTTAGAATGTTTATCTAAAAGAATAACAAGTACAACAAGATGCATAAGATTGAACAAATACAAAAGACAAAGATTTTCTCCGTGAAAACCTTTTTTTCTTTCCATAGTTAATTTGTATATGACACACTATTATAAATATATATATACAACATTTTTGTGTGACACATATGTTATGTCTCATGGATGTTTGATGTATCTCTATGGTTATGATTTTTATATGCATATGTTGTTCTTATTGATGTACAATAGTAGTACTTATACATGATACTTTGTTTCATGATCAACATGTGATGATGATGTTTTGTTTAGATGTTGATATGATTTATGTGTAGTGATATGTACTTGCACATGATGTTAGATTGGTTATCGATAAATGGTTCATGATATGGATGTTTATACATTCCTAGTTGTAGGTACTTGTACATGTGTTGGATGACTTTGTTCATTTGTGTAGGTTTAGGTATGATGTATCAAGTGTTAGTTCAAGACTTCATTGGTAACTACACCGACGAATGCATTGGCACTCCTTAGGACATGGGTGAAGATAATGATTTCAAACTATTGTGTGAGAAGACGTACTCAGAGATATTTTTGGAAGAGAATTGGATTAAGGATTGGCATCCCCCTTCCTTGAAGGACATTAAAATGTTGACCTTGTCAGTGCCTGGGGGTTTTAAAAATGAATTAAAAAAATTCTTCCTGGAAAATTTTGATAAATTAATACTATTGAGGCATGTATTAAGTTAATTTTCAATTATGGTCATTTATGTAATCAATTATTATGGAGAATAATTAATTTGCAAATGAGTTGTAAATGTGTTGGAAGATAGGAGGGTGCACTAGGAAAGACAACTTGCTTAGAATAATAAAAATGGCAACAATAATGTTGTCACATATAATGGTAGTTGGGATACTTTTGTTCCTTAGGAGTGCTGAGCAGTGCTTTGATCCAGCCCTTTACTCTGAGATTAGAAGATGATGAGACATCAGTGGATGATCTCACACTTTTAGCATATCTAGAGTATCCATATTGACCAATTCTATGCCATGACTGAGCCTCATAACCCCATATTTGATGACTGAGTTAGTCATTTTTATTTCATAACCCAGAGCAGAGATTGTTATAGTGCCTATGTGTAGCAGGAACAGTTTTTCTAGTGATATTCAGATTGTTTTTAGATCCGGTGCTAGTATATCACCCAGGTGATATTATGGTTTGTGCATATGGATTTTGATGTTGCTTTGTTACCTATTTTAGCAGTGAGACTCAATTGATTTTGATTATATGTTGGAAATACTTTATCTTGGTTTGGAATCTAATGTATAAACAATATAGTGGTTTTGACAGAGATATTCTTTTGTATAGTCATTGGCATTTCCCTACTCCTTGTATGGATTTAGTCATTTCCCTTCAGGGGCATAGCTTGTTAGTCTTGGAATCATTTCCACTGTCTCCATCCATCCGTCACCTTCCCATGTTCATTGACTATCCTTGACTTGTAACTTGACCAGTAATATCTGGGATTTCCCCCACTTTCACCTATATGTTGGAATAGGTCTCCATGTATAAATTGTGTCTTGGTGTTGGTTTATGTGATTTTTATCACGAGGAATGTCTACCTATAGGTCTTTAATACAAGTAGTCCTACCAAAGAAAGTGTTTTTAGACATTGAGGCATCACATCTTAAAGTTATTATAAATTTATTCCATGCCAGCAAAATAAAAGTGTCTCTAGACACTGCTAGAAATAAAAAATAAAACTAGCCAATTTCCAAGAGATGAACACTCATCCATTGTATGGTGTAAGGATCATTTATCCCCACAGGGTATCAGGGTGAGGAAAGCCTCTCAAGGCTAACCCTTTGTCATTTTCTGGAATCCCATAGTTTTTTCTAGGGCACCTTCTCTTGGAGGCTGGTAAGTTATCAATGAAAAATAAATTTGATGGCTAGAGGATGAGCACTCATTCTTTGTATAATGTACGGCTCATTTTCCCCGACAGGGAAACAAAGAGAGACTGGCCCAAGAAGTAACATGCATTTATAGGTCAACTACTATAATAAAATATGAGAAAATAAAGTATAAAAAGGTTGCTTGTTTAGAGCCTAGTGGATCCTTCTTATCATTCCACCCATTTGTGAGACACCGCCATGCCCTATTGTTCACCTATTACAACTTATGTGTTGTGTGGATCCCATTGTCCTTTATCCCAGGTGCTTATGTTGGCCTACTTTTCCTCACTCTCACGACCCAAGTTCAACAACAACACAATACCAACAAAACACCCAAATACATCGTCCCGATGGAGCAATCTCAGCTGGCAACACCTATGAGGAAAGCACAGTCTCACCCGAGATATCTTAATGTGTAAATTCTATAACCATGTTTCCGCAGTTGGTGAGGGATTACAGTCCCTTGGTGTACAGACAAGGCGCTCGACAGAGTTAGAAGGATGGAGTATTTTATGAGCTCGACAATGGTGCAACAGTGCGACACAGTCGATGTGTGAAACAATCGGCATGTGACACAATCGACATGTGACACAACCTTGTCCTTTTCAACTTAACAATTGGTGCAACTATGTGACACAGCTAATTCCTTAAATGTAAATGACAACGACATGAAAGTATTACAACTTAACTCTATTTTAACATGAACAATATACAGTGCTCGACAATACTTTAGTCATTCATTCATTTATTGTTGTTTATTAGTATTGTGATATCCATTCACACAATAACTATAAATAATACAAGGTAATCAAACATTCAACACTAACTATTAAACATTCAACACTTCAACATTCAACATTCATCAACACAGGAAATAACGTGGAAACCCATCTGGGTAAAAACCACCAAGGTGCTCTACATCTAGCATGAGAAATATATGGCACCTTGCAGTCTAAGAATTACATAATGTTTTGAGATATATATTTACAGCTCAGAATCCTCTTTCTCTCATGCTCTCTGGGTTTTATTCTTTTCTTCTACTCCTACTAATCCGCACACAGCCTGGATCGACTCTTCTACTCTACTATCTGCGCACTCAGCTGCAGATTGACTCTTCACAAAATAGTATGTGCACACAACTATAGATTCATCATTCAACAACCTACTACTATTAGAATCCTCCCTGAATTCCTTAAAATACTTTTACCATTACCAACTAAACCAACAAAACTATAATCTCTCTGAAGCTAACCCTTATACAAAACGGGTTCTTCATATTTATAATGTTTATAGGACCGCACAGGGTTGACTGAGTACAGCTCAGTTATTATAGTCATAACTAGCAAAAAAATATCTTCTATTATATTAATGACATGTCATACTGGCCACCAAACCGTCCTTCATACATTTGACACAGGCCATAACTAGTCGCAAAACTATCCTTTAGTCTTCCACCGACTCAAGCACCTGCAGTCCTTCTTGAGCTATCACCTTTAATCCTTAACTCTTCTACCTTCCAATATTCAACCGACTCTGGGCTTGCTTTTTCTCACCACACCCTTCAATGTCACAGCTTTCTTTGCTTTGCACTTCCTTTTCATCCTTTACCTTCTTTTCCTCCATCGTGCACCTTCTTTTCCTTCTGTGCTTGCACTTTGGTTTCTTCCTTTAGCTCTATTCTAGCCCAACAGGCCCCCAACACTCACATGTGGCTCGTCTAGAGCCACTAAGAAAAATTTAAGTCTCTGGCATAGGTTGTGCCACAGGACCAACCTTGTCCTGAAATTCTTTCAAAATTTCTTGCACCCGAGAAACTTCCTCGCGGACCTATACAGTTTGCTTTGCTAATTGTTCCACACGGTCGGAACTGATATGTTCTGACGGACCTTCTTCCAATGATTGAGTGATAAGTTGTTGTACAGGATGAATAAGCCTTGTAAATCATTCTGCTTCAGACTGGTGCATTGCAACTTTTTCGTTCCTTTTCTGCTCCTGGTCACAGAGATTTTTTACTTCCTGTTGTAGTTGCTTCAGCTCGGCGACCTTTTCACTCTTCTCTTTGATCAGCAACTTCTTTATGTCTTCCTTAACTATGCTTATCTTTAAATCAGTTTTCTGTGCATCTTCCATAATCTTCTCCATGGATTCATCTTCTAGAAGCAATTCCCACGTCGCAATGATGTCTTCAACTGCCTCAGTCCATATTTTTTCTCCCTTCCTTATCCTTTCAACATACTCAAATGTTGTTTTCCTGCACTCTTCAAGCACCTCAAGAGGTGTACTTAGTATTTACTGCGCTTTCAGCTCCTCTACATGTTTTCTTAGGTCTGTAGCGATTCTGGACAGACGTACTACCTTTGCAGTTGTATCTGCATCCTCTTGGCCTTCTTCCAAAGGGAAATCTACAACTACGTCCTTAATGGCTTGAGCTAGTATAAGCCTGCTCTATTCTCATGCCTCGATCTCTTGCTCTTTCTCATGAAGGAGGGCCTTGCGACTCTTTTCCTTCCTTATCTACTTGGTTTCCTGATATGCAAGAGCATTCTCCCGGATCCTTATTTCGGTCATGGCCACATGTTGAGCAGCATATACTTCAGCCAAGATGAGTTTGGATAAATCCATAGACAGCATCCCAAACTCATGGACAACATGATCAAACTCAGTTGTCCCCATCTCCATTGCTCTCGCTTGTACATCTATCTTCATTGGCAGAAACAGTAGCGTGTCAATTAGATCCATGCTGTAAGTCTCAACCTCGACTGTGATTTTGACTTCATTGATAGCCTTAGTGAGCATATTAATATGCCCCGCTAGCTTGTCAGTCAGTTGCAAATGCTTTTTACTGAAACCTTTAAGACTGGACTTCATGACCTCTGTGATTGCTTCGGAAAGCAAGATCATGTCCTCCTTGGCTAAACTGACAGTGTTAGCCATTTTTTCATCTTTATGCTTCTTGCATTGTGGCTGAGGCTGCTTTGTGGCTTGCACCTCTTCCTGGGCCTTCTTCCGAGTCTACACATCCTCGTCAATTGTTTGTCTTCGGATTCATCGTCATCAAAGTTGTGATTACTGTCATGATCATCTGAACTGAGGGACTAATTGTCTTTCTTGTCACCCCCATCATTTCCTTCTTTATTTCCTCGGTCATTTCCTTGACCATTCCCTTGGCCTTTTCCTTGGTCATTTCCTCCTTGGTTACCTCCCTGGTCCATTTGCACATTGACCAGGACACACCGTTCTACAGGCCACTCTTGGATGCTCGCTTCCACATCTGAGTCAGTAATCATGAAAAGTGTTAACAGTGCTTGTTTCTTTGGGTTCCTCCACAGCTCCAAAATAATGTTGTGGACACTAGCCTACAAAATTATGAAAGATGAATATTTTTTCACTATCGCAGCCCTCTCTCTATGTTGGTGCTTGATTATGTCACACAATGCCTCCCCATGCAGAAATAACTCTATGTTATTGTCTTTCTGTTAGATCCTGTCATCCTTATCCTCCTAGATTTTTTGATACTTTGCACCAAGGAAAAGCACTGGGACATCCAATGGCTGGTAGTTGGGTGGGTTTGACCAAACAATAAAAGAAATTAAAACAAGAAACCAATAGTAGTGGAATTTTTCCTTACCCTCAGCATCCTCCATTAGCTCATTCAACAGATACTGCGACCAATTGAAGATCACCCCCGCTGCACATTGTTTCATGAGTTCCACAGTCCTAGCAGTGCATTCATTTGGCCACATCTTACGCAACAGCTTGCAAGATAGGATCTTTGTAGCAAACCTCACTGTGTTGTCAGTAATAGAGGAAATGAGAATTCCTCTATTCGCGCGCTAGAGGTCATACTTGTCCTTTATCTTTTTCGTGTCTCTCTTTGCATGCAAATATGGCACAGGGTCGTGCCCTTGTTTCGGAAGACCCATTATCGATGAAATAAGCTCGAAATCAACAAGATAGGGTCGATCGAGCTATAAATATCTTCCATGGAAACATACCAGGAGATGTTTCACATATGTGCTCTCCTACTTTCTTTGGCCAAAGTGTGGCATGAGCAGTAAGTTAAGCAAGCCTACACTTTCTATACCTTGTTCCCACTGCATTGGAACTATAAATTGCAGCTCAAGTGGGGAGTTCAGCGTCATGATCATGTAGTTCTTTCTCTCTAGGTCCTCCTACTTCCTTGTATCAGTATCTTCAAATTGAAACTTTAGCAGTTTTGGGATTATGTTCATCAGTAGTGGCACTCGCACAAGGAGTTGGGGTATGACCAAGGATGAGTGTGCTTTTTTCAGAAGCATCACTTTAGGCACCTCTGCTCACCTTGGCTTAACATATGGTGGTAGTAGGTTTCATTCCTCTATAGTGGCATCTGCGTCTCTTAGCGGTAGTGAAGATGGTGCGTCTTTGGCAGGGATGTCCTCAGTGTCCTTAGCCTTATGCTTCTTTAATAAATTTGACACCTTGACCTGAGCCCTTGATGATTTGGGAATGTCCCTCTCTGACACGAACAGTTGTGGACCTGCAACTACTGGATTAAGAGGTGGATTCTAAACCGGGGTCGACGCAGAGCCTGAACCAAAGTCTGAAGAAGGGGTTGAATCAGACGTAGGAACTGTCTATGTCTTTGGGTGCACCATCGTTTCTAGTTCTTGTTCTTGCTACTGTACCTCTGATGATGTAATCTCTTCTCATATCAGGAAATGCATGGCGATGGTAATGTCTGACTGCTCACTGGTGCTTTAAATGGAAATGACCGTTAGGTTTGGATCTCTCAATTTGAAACTCTAGTTCGCTCTTCTTCTCTCTATGCATGTAAAAGGATTCTTGTTAATGAACTCTCATATTTATAGGGATACACCCATCTTGCATGTGATCATTCAATGTAAAATTGACATCTTTCCAATCACATGGGATTCCCATTCGATGCTTTCCAACATTAACTCACGTACTTGAGTTCTGATCTATACCTGTCAAGGCAGTTATGGAAAATATGACGGATGGGACCAAAAAGCACATCACCATTCTCCTTAGACTTGTCGAATTAATGATGCTTTTCTCTAATAACTACCTAAATATTTTTGGGTATCCATGCTTTAATGACAGCCAATTGTCATTCTCGCTCTTGCTGGGATTTGCATACTTATTTTGTAGACATGCAACAAAACAATTCCCTTTCCTCTTTTCTCTTTTTTTCATATATTCCTGCCTTACCCAGGCATGTCGCAGCCATCATAGTAAGGTTTCAGGTGACTACCATTGACCATCCTTGTGACTGGTGTTCCATCCAGCTTGTGTAACTTCACTACGCCTATGTCAGTGCTATGTGCAACCACATATGGTCCTAGCCAATGCATCTTCAATTTCCCTGGATGCTTCAAAAAAAAAATTTCATACAGCAAAATAAGTCCTCCGAATTTGAACTGCTTAGTTCTGATATGGCGATCATGCCATGCTTTCTTCCTTTATTTCTCTATGTTTTGATGGAATCCTGCGATGAAACATTCCTCTTCCATCTGAATGAGTTGCGACAACCTTTGTTCAACAACATCCACATCCGTCATTTCCGTCAACACAGCAATTCTTAGGCTCGACACAATATATTACATTGGCACAACAACTTCTTATCCATAAACCCGTTTGAATGGAGTGTGCACTGTCAATCGCTTGCAAGTCGTGTGGTATTCCCATAGCACAACTGAAACTTTCTAGTCCCAATCATGTTAGCGTGCATTGCATACCTTGGTTAATGCATTTTCCATAATCTTGTTGAATGCTTCAACCGTTCCATTCACTTGGGGATGATAGGGTGTCATCTTTCTATGCTGAATAGAACTTTGTAGTAAGGTCATCAATCATTTTGTTAACAAAATGCATACCTTGGTCACTGAGTAGAATTTTCGAGCATCCCAATTTGGTCACCACATTTCCAAATAAAAATTTCACCACAATCGTAGTGGTACAATCATTAGCAGGCATGGATTCAACCCATCTAGTTAAGTATTTTGTTGCAGTCATAATGTAGTGCATGCTAGTCCTCTTTCCTTTCGTAATGATCGGTCCTACAAAATCAACGGCCCATTTATCAAAGGCTTTAAGGGTTATGTTTTGTGCAAGTGGCATCTCATCACATCTTGATGGTTTTCCTGTCCTTTGGAAAATATCACAGTGCTGGCAAAATCTCTTAGTATCCATGTGTATAGTTGGCCACCAAAATCCATCTTATAGTATCTTGTGCATAGTTTCCTTTCTAGCATAGTGTCCTCCTGTGACACCAGCATGTGCTTGACTCATTACCCAATGTCATTCATGGTCAAAGACACACCGTTGCAATATTTCATCGGGGCCCATCTTGTATAGGTGTCCCACTATAAATGTGTAATCAGTGGCCTTGACGACCAAATGTTTCTTCTGTGTAGTGGTGAACCCTTCAGGCACATATCCTATACTTAGGAAGTGGATGATAGCTTTAAACTCCTTGTTTCGATCATCAATCATGGTGACCACAAATAACTGTGAATCAAGTAAATTATCCTCCAGGATGGTGGTATCTTCACCCCTTTCTATTCTCGACAAATGGTCAGGTCCCACATTCAGTTGACCAGGTTTAACAATGACCTCAAAGTCAAATTATTGGAACAAAGCCATCGATAGATATTCCCCCCCAACACTGGTATGTTGACCAGGTATTTTAATGTCGAATGATCAGTGTACATTTTAAAATGTCCCCCCAAGAATTAGTGTCGAAACTTCTGCAACGCATAGACCATGGTGAGGCCTTCTCTTTCTTTCGTTGTGTAATTTTTCTCTACCTTTGATAGTTTTCTGCTAGCAAAAGTAATAGGGTGGTCAAGCACACCATCACCTGGCTGGGTCAAGACTATACAGAGTGCAACAGATGATGTGTCGACATGGACATGAAACTACTTCTAGTTAGGAAATACCAGTATTGACGTAATGGCCATCTTGTTCTTCAATTTGTCTAAGATTTCTTGACAAGATTTTGTCCACTATAACTTCACATCTTTATTCAACAGTTTCTCCATAGGTGCAGTTATCTCTACATACCCTCTGATGAAATTTCTATAATAGCCTTTGTTTCCTAACACTAATCTGATTTGTGTGACTGATGTAGGAAGTGGCAAGTCAAGGATGATCACAACTTTCATTGGGTCGACAAAAATTCCGTCGCAGCATACAACATGTCCCAACAGAGCACCAAATGGTGCACAAAAAATACATTTATTTGAATTAAGTGCAATTTGATACTGGATACAACGGCTCAGCATCATGCGCAGATTCTCAATGTGGTCTCTTACTAGACCAAATACAGTCCAATCATCAAAGTATACCTCAAGAAATTTATGTATGAAATCTTTAAAAGAAGATACTACTATTCTGGAAAAAACAGCAGTTGCATTCTTGAGTCCAAAGGGCATTACCGTATACTAGCAGCATCCTCATTCTATGATGAAGTTCTTTTTATGTCGATCCTCCTTCAAGATTCTAAATTGATGGTAGATAGAGAAGTCGTCGGTGAATGAATACATCTCTTGTCCTCTAACACTTTCAAGTACTTCGTATATAAATGTTGTTGGGAATGGATTGTGTAGGCATGCGTCATTCAGCTTCCTCAGGTCAACATAGATCCTGACTTCGCCCATTGTCTTCTTATCCTGGATCACTATACGGCTGATCCATCCTGATTCCTCAACGGGTTCAATGATTCCTACATCTAGCATGCGATCCAATTCAGAAATTTACCATTTCTTTATACCTTGGATTCAACCTATATGGTCATTTATTTACTGAATTAGCATCTAGTTTCAGGGGTATTTTCATCTCTCCCAGGTCTCCCACTATTCCCTTCATCTCTAAGAATTTAGTAGGGAATGACTCCTGAAACTCATGCAGCAATTCTGTGATCTTCGATACGACCTCATCATCCCAATAATCTCCTATATTGGCGAACTTTGGTTTCTTCAGTGGGCCATTGTTTACTTTCTTGATTTTTAATGGCTTGAGGAAATGGTTGCTCAAAATACCACTTCCTTTGATTTAACGCGTACCCTCTGACTCTGGTATGTTTAGGTTAGTCAGATCATCATCTGGTTCTCCATCTAGATTGTAACAGGCCATCCATTGCTGGATGGTTGCACTGCACTGATGGGAACTTGTTACTATGACATGGATTTCATCAAATATTTTCTCCTTGATTAGTTGAAGCGCAATATCCACTGTCGGTTGGTCATCAACAAATGAAAAGGTTTGTGCAAACTATCTAGATTCTAACCATCTCGTCCCAATCCTGAGTTCCTCATCACAAATTCATGGACGTATACCAGCTTATGGGTTTCATTTCCAATGTATGAATGAAATGATGGACCCACTCCTGTCGTGGGTATTCTAAAAATGCTATGCAACATTGACTAAGGTGCTCAATAGGGTTTAACATACGTGTGTACTTTTGACTCATGACTATGACTTCTTTGCCAAATCTAAATTCCAACAATCTTCTGCACTGTGGCCATTCTAATATGGATTTCTTATGTGTACCCCACCATCTGGTAGGCATAGCCTTCAATACATAGTCCAACCCAGACAATCGTTGCTTCTCTATTACCAGTCCTTCAAACTCACTCAGGAAGGTTGCAAGATTAGGCAATCTCTTGTATGTGAGTAACTCCCTCAACCGATTCTCCACCCATCGCAGAGTTCGGGTAACTCTGGTGCATCACCTCATAGAGACTTTATGCAATATATTTTGCCAATTTTCAAAGGCCTCTCCCAAATCTAATGTACAGGAACTAGCACTTCTCCAACTCAGGTTTCCAGCTGCTGTAGGATTTACATAATCATATTTTAAGGTGCTGACATTGTAGATATTGTCTAGATAGTCATCCTACCCTTCACTATTGACAGGTTCGACATACCTCTGTCCTTCCAATGGATCAATGGGAGACACTACCCTCATCTCATCATCCTGTAATGAGAGAATCCTTTTCTTGAATTTTATAATGGTCTGATTATCTATGGCCTAATATATCCCCAGAAGTGTGGGGAATGGGTTCGTGTCATCGACAATGTTAATGAATTCAAAGTCCGTGAATGTGCGGAGACCCTCAATGTCGACAGGGACTTGACTCAACCTACCAATTGGTAGGACCTTTTCCTTATTCACAATCCTCAAGTGGACAGGAGACCAGTCCAAATGCAGCTTTCCCATGCTCTCCCAGGTCTGTCGCGTCAGAATATTGACATCTGACCCCAGATATAGAATGATGTAATCCATGTCATAATCCCCTATCTGTGTAGTCATTCTTAACTCGTGCCCCTTTTTGAATTTCTTCTTGACATGGTTAACCTTCCTTCCAGGTTGCGAATCTACTGGGGCTTCTTCTATCAATGTTTGTAGTTCTGTGGTAGCATCTTTATCTTGAATTAGTGCTAAGTAAATTGACAGAAATGACTTGAGCTTACTGACCTTTTTCGGAATCAGCTTTTGGAATAGCTATTGGAAGTAGTCAGGAATATCCCTAACTTTAGCTAATGTTGTCGGTTGTTCTGGGTCTACAAAGATTGGTCACACATTCAAAAATACTTACTTCTATTTTTGAACGTCAAATTGTACCTTCTTAGGCGTCGTGGGTCGCACCTACTGCTATTCTTGTGGTATATCCTGATCGGCTCCAGTCGCAACACCTCCTCATGTTACGAAAACAACACTTGGCTCTCTCGGATTAGCAACAATCATCTGAACATTTATATTAGGATTTGGATTGGAATTCTTCATAGGGTTAGGACCTGTGAAAATCTAAGATTTCCACTTCGCAATCAACTGAGGACATTCCTCAACATTATGGTCCTACTCTTTGCAATAGGAACACATCTTTGCAGGCTCTTGGAAATCTCTGGAATAATGGATTGGTTGTCCACATTTATAGCATACGACTTGACCTCTTCCTATTCCAAATGCTCCTCCTCCTCTTCCTTTGAATTTTCCATCGCCCCTTCCCTGAGAGTGGTTGATGCAGTGGGTATTGATTCTATGGGGCATACTTATTTTGTGGTGCATACTGTGGCTAATACTAATTTTGATACGGTTTCTGTGAGAAAGGAGCAGGATGGTAGTACACTTGTGCTAGTTTATCCTGATCCTTTCCATCATTCTTCATCAAGTAGGTGTCTATTGTCTTCTCTTTCAGGAGTTGGTATGCTCTACAATCCTTCTCATCATGCCCTACTAATTTGCAAAATTTATAGAAAATATTGGTTGGGGTACTTACAATCTTCTGCAAGTATAGAAGTCTTCATCGTGATGTCGTCTAGTCTGGCATATGCAGCAAAAGGGTATCCCATGGTTATTCAATGGATTTGGTGGACTCAACAAGACATAATTCATGTATGATGGAAAATTATACTTAGTGTGTCCATTAGTTCAAAATCTTGTGCACCAAAAGTCCTTTTAGGATTCTTTTCCCTTCTTTATGTCCTGAAACTATACTGTCAGATCAGCCAACTGCGACTGAATCTCTATCATTCTTGTGCCATCATCTCCGATCGGTGAGGATTCCAAATTCATCGCTATTTCTAGCACTTCTGTCTGCAACACAATCTTCTGTTGCATCAAAGGACCTTGAATGTGTGGTAACAGCACAATAATAAACCACTCTTTATGCTGCACATCCAACATCTGGAAATTAACTTTGGCCATCAAATTTTTAAACCGCTGATCGAAATCCCATATGGATTCCATCGGTAACTAATTATCTCCTTGATCTTGGTGATACACTGCGACTCAGATTTAGGATTTCTGAACTCACATATCATCGTGAGTCGGATCTCATCAAGGGTCTTTTGTGTATTTCTTGCTAGTACTACGCAAAACTTCATAAACCATTCTAGTGTGTGACCCCGCAAAGTCATGATCATATGCGCTTTCTTTATGTATGCGTTATGAACTAGGAAAACCATCCAAATAGCTTCGCAAAGAAACCAATGATGTTTTGGATCTTCTGCTCCATTCCCATTGAATGTGGGTAATATGATATCATCCCTAGCCATTGAGTTAGCATTGGGGTTATCTAATGAATAATTTAATGGATGCGTACATCCTTGTGTGCTATTCGCAGTACTAGTACTATTAGTATTAATAGTTCTTTCAGGAGATGAGGCTCTAGACCTTACCTCTGGCGATACTCCTGGCGTGGTGTAGTTGCGTACTAATCTTGGTGTCTCTGTAGATTATTTGGATTCTTCTGCTCCTTCATAAATCAGGCTATAGTCTTCCTCCTTGTCACAATACCCTTCACTAGCCATGACTCAACCTCATACTCACTTTCTTCGAATAGACTAGGGGTCTGTCTACCTCCTATTGTATTTCTTCTCTTTCCTGACCAAAATCTTCTTCCACTCCTTCGGAATCCAGCTTCTAGTTCAAGTTCTGAAATTCCTGGGAACATCTCAGCTCACCATTTCCCATTTTCTCTACAGGTCATTTGTGACATATCTCCTCCTCTGGATATGCAACTCAACTACTCAACTACTCAACTACAAAATTCCCTTCTCATAGACGAGCATCTTTATCTCCGTGGTCCTTGGAAAAAAATTCTTTCAGCCAACCTATTTGAGGTTATCGTTTCTACTGCAAACTCAGTAATGTACCCTTGCAAAATATTGTCGACCCAAAAATCAACAACTCTAGAGATGGGGTTAGTTCCACTAGTTATCTCACTAATCAACTGATCACTCCACTCGATTGCTTCTCTTCTTTGGAAATTTCTCTGCTGAGTCTCCAATCTTGAGAACCACTCATGCATCACAATAGGAAACTCTGCAAAGAAGATCTCATGAATATCAGAGGTATATGTACCGATACAACCATTTTTATGTGCTCAACCATGACCTTGCGCTCTCTTCTTGTGCAAATGACAACTTCTTAGACTCCATCCAATCCTCTATTTCCTTCTTTGTTAGATGCCACAACATTTCCCTCGGCTCAAATGATTAAGGGTCCCAAAAATAGAACCATTTTTTAGCCTACTTTTCCTCACTCTCGCGACCCAAGTTCAACAACAACATAATACCAACAAAACACCCAAAGACATCACCCTGACAGAGCAAGCTCAGCTGGAAACACCTATGAGGCAAGCACAGTCTCACCCAAGATATCTTAATGTGTAAATTCTAGAACCATGTTTTTGCAGTCAGCGAGGGATTACATTCCCTTGGCACATGGCCAAGGTGCTCGACAGATTCAGAAGGATGGAGTCTTATGAGATCAACAGTGGCGCAATAGTGCGACACAACAGGTGTGGGACACAACCTTGTCCTTTTCAACTTAACAATTGGTGCAACTATGTGACGCAGCTAATTCCTTACATGTAAATGACAACAACGCAATAGTATTATAACTTAATGTTGTTTTAACATGAACAATATACAGTTCTCAACAATACTTTAGTCCTTCATTCATTTACTGTTTTTTATTAGTATTGCGACTTTCATTCACACAATAACTATAAATAATGCAAGATAATCAAACATTCAACATTAACCGTTAAACATTCAACACTTCAACATTTAACATTCATCAACATAGGAAATAACGTGGAAACCCATTTGGGTAAAAACCACCAAGGTGCTCTTCATCTGGCATGAGAAATATATAGCACCTTGCAGTTTGTGACTTACAGACTGTTTTGAGATATGTCTTTACAGCTCAGACTCCTCATTCTCTCATGCTCTCTAGGTTTTATGATTTCTTCTACTCCTACAGAGCCGCACACAGCCTCGATCGACTCTTTTACTCTACTATCTGTGTAGTCAACTACATATTGACTCTTTACAAAATAGTCTATGCACACAGTTGAAAATCTGTGGCTCAACATCCTACTACTATCAGACTCCTCTCTGATTTCCTTAAAATACTTCTACCATTACCAACTAAACCAACAAAACTACAATCTCTCTAAAGCTAACCCTTATACAGAACGGGTTCCTCTTATTTATAATGTTTACAAGACCATGTAGGGTCGACTGAGTACAACTCAATTATTACAACTGAAGCTAAACTGGTAGGAAATTAACAAAATAGTAAGCAGATTGGCATTACTTCCCAATGTATTTAGTTGTGAACAACTGAAGCTAAACTGGTAGCAAATTAACAAAATAGTAAGTTGATTGACATTTAAATAGTTACTCAAAAAGGCATCCGAATGTAAAAATTATTGAACCATTTGGGTAGGTTTGCATTTAAATATTTAACTAGACAGGCATTCGAATTCAAAAAGAACTGAAAAAATAGCCATGCCACATTTAATTAGTGGACAGTGATGACTTGGTCACTCATATAGTCCAAACAACAACAACTGGGGCAAAGAATTCCATAACAGTGCCCAGGGGGGCAGGTCACTCCTTTCGAGGCTAACGAAGCGACCAGGTCACACCTATCCGGCCTGAATGGGTGACTAGGTCGCACCTATTGGCCTTAAACCAGCAACTGCCTCCTGGAGGAAGAGTCACACCTTACGGGACACAAAGGGTGAATGGGTCACTCCTATAGGGTCGAAATAGGTGACTAGGTCACTTCTTTCATCCTGAAACAGGTGACTCGGCCTGAAAGCAAGAAAATTTAAAAACATAGTCATGTACAACCGACAGTAACTACTACTAGGGCCGAATGGACTCGGATAGTCCCTCTGAGGGCTCGATCAGATGCGGAAATGAAATAAAAACAACATAAAAGTAAAGAAAACTAGGGATCCTGAGGGACAGACCCAGTAGGGTCACCAATCTGTAGCCAAGAATAAACCCTAGCTACGTGCAGAAGCACCTACCTTCCATCTATAGGATGGAAGGGTAGAGTCAATGGATAAACAAAAACCTGCAACAAATTGTTAGCAATATACTAAGCATAAATACCTAAACTATGAACTAAACAATAAAAACAGGGAAGCCATTATACCTCAGATCTATTTTGGAAGGGGGCCACCATGCCCAAACTAAGAAGATGCCTCTCCATAGGTAGGGATGGTGTGGATTCTGACTCAACACACCAAGGAATGGGAAAATGGGGAAATCGGGTGAATGGGATGAGTGGCTTGAGAGGAAAGGTCTCTCAAGGCACTCATGTGACTATAGTAACGACAAGCAGAAAAATAGTCATGAGTGATGGGGACCCCCACCCCTCCTTTTATAGTTTTTCTCATGTTTTTAGTGTTTTAAGCCCCTGGTTAGGGTTTTGGGCCCTACCTAGGGTTTTAAGCCCCCTGTCTCTTATTTTTATCTCCTTTCAGATTTTTTAGGCCCTTTTAGGGATTTTAGCTCCTTTTTGTAGGATTTATCCCCTTTATGAGCTTTTTAGCTCCTTTGTGAGCTATTTTTGCTCTTTTGGGGGCTTTTAAATCCTTTTTTATTATTTTGGCCTTTTGTGAGAGAAACATAGGTTAAATGTGGGGGTGGGGGTACAATGGGTTAGGAAATAGATGTATGTAGGTGGTGTAGGCCTTGTAGCGCAAGTTAGGAAAAAAATTTGCGTTAATAATCCCCTACTAGTTTTTATCACTCATTTATATTATTTTCCACCACACCATGTTATTGTGCCATGGGGACATGCTAGTGAAGGATAACATAACCTCATATCCTCACCATGTGCTACTTTGTTGTCATTAGTCATATTTTATGTGGTGTGCCCCCTCATCGAGCATTTCTAGTGATGAGCCCCCTTCTATTTGTGAGTTGATCCATGTGAGATGTATCTGAATAATATTAGACATAGATTAGGATTATTTTATCTTATGATATTGAGCCTTGATCTTTTTGGACCTAGGTATTATGTACTTGAGAGATCTATATATTTAGATTCTCTCTCATTTGTAAAAGGGTACTTTTGGCTCTAGAAATAATTGAATACAAGAAAAATTTTGCAGAAATCTCTTGGGAGCTTTGTGAATGTCATGGATGTGATTGTTATGCCTCTTTCTTAGACATTTCAGTGAATCTTGTATGCAAACACTATTATTTTGTGAGGGTCATACCCATCTTTTTGCAGGTAGCGAATTGGAGGAGGAGATTGCTAGGTAAACTTGCATCATCTTTCAGCCATGTATCACCTCATGTTCAGGGAGTGATCAATTTTTATGTTGGGAATTGAATCTTTCTATATGGATGTCATACGTAGCTTATCTTTATCGTCAATGAACAATTCTGGCTTCGGTAGATAGATTTTTCAGGTGGAGAAGAGGGGCGCACTTCCTCACTTGGGCAGTTTTTATTGCATGTCAAATATCGCTCAAAATTGTAACTAAGTGAAAGGATCATTAACATATAAGTAAGTCACAAGTATTCTCAGGTACAACCTACAAGGTAAGTATTGTTTTCATTATTTTCATCCAATTGTCAAACAAACCCTTTTTATGATGGCCATTAAAACCCACTTGGAGATTAATGAATAAACTATATATATCAAGTTTCACGTAAATTAGACTCCATTTTCCCTGGGATCTAGCACTAGTCACTCTAGGTAGGGGCGCCCTCTTTGGGTAGGTGGTATTTTCTTTAGATCTGTCAAAATCATAGATCCAATCCTCAAGTACCCAGATTTAGTCATCTCATTCCCCGATATATTTTTTTGGGTCCACATTTTCCACTTTTGCAAAAACCCTAGGTGGGTCACTCTAGGTTTTTCGTTCATTTGGTTATGTCTCGCTAGATCTCCTTCCTTAAACTATCTGTAGTACAATCTCAACCAAGTTGGGTTATTTCCTACCTTTACTAAGCCTCCCCAACTTGGCCCTAACCTCTATACCACACTTATTCCATAGATCTAGACTTAACCACTCATTATCTCTCCTATGTCATCCATTTTCGAACCCTAGGAGTGTCTTGAGTAGGTGCGCTAGCCCTCTTAGGGTAGTAAGGTCCCCCCTTTGATCATTATATGGATTGATCTAAAGTGACAAGATCCTATCCAGTGTGACAAATACTCTTTACCTGCAATGGATGATGCCCTTGCAGTGTCACTGGTTAGCTACCTTACCTCTACCATCTCGGATAGGATATCTCAAGTGGGTAGCTACATTTTGTGTGATAACAAGTACAAAATTGAGTAAAAGCAATATTTCATAAAAAGATAGAAATGGTCAAAAGCAGGGAAAAGAAAGGAAGTTTGAAAAGAAGGAAAGTGTAGAAAAAACTATTAGTTATAAACCATGCAAATTTTGGTAAAGGAGGGTGCAATTTCTAGTTTGGTTAAAGGATGCAAAGCAAGGAAACATTTCCTAAAGCTTAAACTTGTTAATCTCCTCAAAGAAAGCACACTTATGGATTAGGGTTAGGGTTTGCAAATGGATAACTTGCTCAACAGGTTGGATGACTTGCTCAACAAGTCACTCATTCTATAAAAGAATGCTTCCAAATATTTTGAAAAATTTTTTATCATTATTATTTTGATGTTGAGTGAATCATAGCTTCCTTTTCTGAGTGATGTGCCTCAACTACCTTGAGTGATGCGCCCCAAGTTTTCCCATTCTCTTGTCTCTTCCATTCTATTCTTCAGTGTAGAAACATAGAACCAAGGAAAATCCATTGAATACCAATATCAATCTCATAGATCATTCATTCACCCATGGAAATTGAGCTCCAGTGAAGGAGACTTCACTTATGCTCTCATGAATGTAAGAGTGGTGCCGGGTGTTGGTTTGAAGCCTCCAATCTTTAGTATCATGCACCTTTGATGGATATTAGCTCCTCCAAAATATTTTTTAGCTTATCCTCTCTTTATTAACATTATGATCTTTGATACACAGTAATATTTCTTCTCCATGTGGTCGTAATGCCAAATTTTCAGTGAGAGAAGTGTTCTAATGCTCATTTAATGATCCTTTTGCAATGTTTTATGCACTAATAGTGATGATATGGATATAATTATTATATATGATTTTTTTTATGTTCAATATGGTATTATAAACCTATCATGAAAATTATTTACATATATAATAAGTTACATAAGTAAATTTCACCTTTGTTTTCTTACTTATGCTCTTTAGCTAGTCAAATTCGATTAGTTTTAATGTTTCAGATGCCATGAATGTTTTGCGTGCCTGAATTTCATAATTTAAGTTTTTTTAGGTCATACACTCACCCAAAACCCAAACACAACCCACAGAACCATATTTAGTTGAGGTTGTATAGTGTTTGTAATACCTCCTATGCGCAGGCGATCTCTAGGATGATTTTTCCTAGTTTTTCCCAAACACGCCCAAACACCTCCAAATTGATCCATAACTATTCAGACCTGGATAAATTGATTTTATATTCATAAAAAAATACTTATAACCTTCCAAATTATTCCTTATACATTTTTTCTTGGAATTGACTGTGAAGATATCAGTTTGCACCGGTTGGAACACCCAGAATCCTTGTAGTAGACTTCATCCTGGATGATGCTCGAAACCTAAAAGGTCCCAATATATCGGTTCTTAGGGATTTGAACTTTCAATATCCTAAATATTCTTTTTTTTTATCCCATGAACCCTCTGCAAGTCTCATTTTATGTCATTACGTCCTATGTTTTTCCTTGTTGAAGAAAGTGCTTAATCAACTTGTAAAATTTTATCCCAATTTTGATAAGATTAGCAATAAGAGTTAATATTTCATATCTGATTTAGATCAGGGATATTACATTGGTATAATATAATGTTCCTCTAAACCTGATCATATATTCAATCATGAGTCATAGAAGAGATCCATATCCCAAGAAGAAAGATCCTCTAGGGGATGATTCGGATGGCATAAATTCTACTGAAGGAAAATTCCATGGAGAGAGTGACAAGCATAGCATGGGTGGAAATGGTGATATCCAAAGTATGATTGAAAGTATTATGCAAGGATTTATATACTTGACCCATAACATCATTATGTCTGGAAAAGAAACTAGAGAGTTTCTTGTTAAGCATTTGGAAAACAAGAACAATGAAGGTAGCAACCATGGGTCGCTACATGAAGAAAGGAAGAGCTATAAAGGGTTTTGTATTTTCAACCAATGGGCCTCATAATTGAATGATTGAGTTCAAAAAGGAATCCTTAAATCAATGAATTCCTACTATGCCCAAGTTCCTTTATGAACAAAAAGACTCAACTATAAATCCATAATGAAAACATTGCCACTGTGGAGGAAAAGCATGTTTAATATCTCACCTTGAATGCAGAATGTCGAAGGGATTTGACATTCAAGGAATTTTTTGATCTCCAATACAAAACAACCTCAAGAGGTGGTTTCAAAAATTAGAATCAGAATAAAAGTTATGAGTTGAAGAATGTTCTGGGAAGAGTCTCTCTGCCCTACTTTTATGGGTCATCAAAGTGTACAACTAGCTCATGGGTTCAAAAGTTAGATACATATTTCTAGTTAAACCCCATGGATGAGAGAGAAGCTAATGACTAGCAGTTTCATGGGATGAAGACACTTGGACATGACTGAGTGACAACTTATGAAGAATTCACAAGAAGATACCCTAAAATCTCTTTCAAAGATCTTACGCATGTGAAGCAAAATGGAACTCCTGAAGCTTATATCTCTGAGTTTCAAGATTTCCATAAGAAGAAGGAAATACTGAGCAGTTGTCCATTGCTATCATTGCTTTATTTCACCAAGCCTTTTGTGTTGGAGTTTGATGCCTTCGAGGAAGGAATTAGAGCCATTTTGATACAAGAAAGACATGCCATTTCCTATGAGAGTAGAAAATTGCATCCCCATGAAAGGATGTATTCTATTCGTGACAAGGATACATTGGTCATCATGCATGCCTTGTCCAAGTTCAGGCAGTGTCTCGTGGGAAGCAATTTCATACTGAAGATTGATCACAACATCCTAAAGCACTTCCTTATCCAAAGGGATCTTAATGAAAGACAACAGAAATGGGAAAGCAAAGTCCAATCCTATGACTTTGACATTGAATACAATAAGGGAAATATGAATGGGGTGGCTGATACACTTTCCCGCAAACCCACACTATCCTTGCTGCAAATGCTAACTGAATGGAAGGTGCAGTTGGGAACTGAATACTCAAAAAACCAGTTTTCATATGGAATTATAGATGGAGTAATACAGAATTAGGCATACAAGGTACACAATGACCTCATCTATTACAAGGATATAATTTTCTTAGTACTTGGATCAAAACTAAAGAAGAGGATTTTAGAGGTTGCACACAATTCACCAATGGCTGGCCACACTGGTTTTTTGAAGACTTACTAGACAGTAAGAGAGAGGTTCACCTGGAAGGGACTCAAGGAATATTTTATAAGGCATGCAAGGGAGTGTACTACATGATAGAAGAACAAAGTGGAGCACACACACTTTGTTGGACTCATCCAGTACCTCCCTATTCCAAAACATGAATGGGAAATTTCTCCATGGATTTCAACACTAGACTGCTAAAAGTACAAGGAAAAGATAGCATATGTGGTGGATCTAGTGGTTTATAGGTTGCCCAAGTTTTCACATTTCCTTGCAGTCACCTCCACTATAACATCCATTGAATTTGTTGGATTATTTTTCAAAGATGTATTTAGACTGCATGTTTTACCCAAGACCATAATCAATGATCAAGACAGCGAGTTCACTAGTGATTTTTGGCAAGTTCTATTCGAACTAGTGGGAACAAATATAAATTTGAGCACAAGCTATCACCCTCAGACTAATGGTAGAAATGAGAGAGTGAATCAATTTCTTGAAGTATACCTTCGCAAATATGTCATAGGACAATAGAAATATTGGGCCACATGGCTCCACCTAGGAGAATTCTGCTATAACACCACTTTTCACCTCTCCATTAGGATGACTCCATTAATGGATTTGTATGGATATGAGGCCCCATACTTTTTATATCTGATTTTAGGGGTATGTAGAGCACAAAAGGAAAAATATTGGATTTAGGAGAATCCAAAAATGCTGAGGGTACTCAAACAAAATTTGCAAGTTGCACAAAACTAGCAGAAAATGAATGTTGATCTGAAAAGGATTGAGAGAGCCTTCCAAGAAGGAGACTTATTTTACTTAAGGTTTAAACCTTATAGGAAGTCCTCTTTGAATACAAATCTAGCTAAGAAACTCCAACCTCGATTCTATGGGCCTTACAAATTTTTGAGGAAGATTGGTGAAGTGGCTTATGAATTGGAGCTGGCACCTGAGAGAAATATCCACAATGTATTTCATGTATATTTCCTAAAGAAAGAAGTAGGCCAAGAGATAATTGTATCAGAATAAATTCCACCCTTGATGATGAATTCCATTTGGTCTTAGTTCCAAAAAAATTGCAAACCAAAGAGAGAAGGTTGACGAGCAGGACCATTAAGAAATATCTGGTGCAATGGAAAGGGTTTCCTAGTGAAGATGCCACTTGGGATTGCTTATACTTGAGGACAAGCATACTTGGGAGGGGAGGAATGTCATGTCCTTTCCTTGAATAACATTAAAGTGTTGACCTTGTCAATTCCTATGGGTTTTAAAAATGAATTAAAACAATTTTTCCTAGGAAATTTTGATAACTTAATACTATTGAGGCATGTATTAAACTAAATTTTCAATTCTGGTTTTTTAATGTAATTAATTATTATGGAGAATAATTAATTTGGAAATGTGTTGTAAATATGATATAATACGTGGGGAATCATTAGGAAATCCAAATTTATTAGGATCAAAAAAAGGTAAAAGTACAAAAGAAGGAAAAAACAATTTGTCATAAGAAAGATAACAACTGTCAAACCAAGGAAAAGCAAGGCAATTTCAAAAGCAGGAAAGTGCAGAAAAAGTTGTCAATCATAAATAAGAGAAGTTTTGGTCAAGGAAGGTGCAGTTTCCAATTTGGTTAAAGGATCCAAGCAAGAAAAAAATTTCCTAAAGCTTAAACTTGTTAATCTCCTAAAGGAAGGCACACTCATGGGTTAGGGTTAGGGTTTGCAAGTGGAAAATTTGCTCAACGGGTTGGATGACTTGCTCAAAAACTCACTCAGTATATAAAATAATGATTTCAACTCCTTTTAAAAACTTTTGAACATTATTTTTTTGATGTTGAGTGAGGAATAGCTTCCTTGTCTAAGTGGTGTGCCTCAACTACCTTGGGTGATATGCCCCAAGTTTTCCCATTCTCTTCTCTCTTCGATTCTATTCTTTAGTGAAGTCATAGAGAGAAAAGGAGAATCCATTGAAGTCCAATATCAAGCTCATATACCATCCATTCATCCTTGGAAATCAAGCTCCAGTGGAGGATACTTCACTTATGCCCTCAGGAATGTAAGAGTGGTGTCAGGTGTTGGTTTCAAGGCTCCAATATTTAGTATCGGGCACCTTTGACGGAGATCAAATCCTCCAAACTCTTTTTGAGCTTCTCCTCTCTTTCTAAAAATTATGATATCTGATACACAGTAATTTTTCTAGTCCATTAGGTTGTAATTCCAACTTTTCAGTGAAAGAGGCATTCTAATGCTCATTTAATGAGCCTTTTGTAAGTTTTTATGCACTAACAGTGATGTTATGGCTATAATAATGATATATGAGTTTTTTGATATTCAATAGGGTATTATAGGCCTCTAATAATAATTATTTTCATATTTTATAAGTTACATAAGTAAATTTCACCTTTGTTTTCTTACCTTCAAGTATCATGAATGAACTACTTCTGGATGGAAGACTTGTTGAAGAAATCATAAACTCCGTGATCATGTGATAGAGTGTAGAACCTGCAAGAAAGAAGAGGAGAGACTCCTTGTATCTCATCAACTGATGAAGTAGGAGAATTATATGAATGCTTCTTGCTGTTGTAAAACTCTGATATGCAAACATAGTCTGAAATTAAAAAGAGAACTGTGCATACTCCTTCCCAAAGAGTTCAAAATTTAAGACAATTTATTTCACACCCAATTCCCTGAATAGCTGCAAAATTGTGATGTGAATCACGTGTCAATATTCCAATATGATGTGGCACCTTTCCAGATATGATATGAGGATGATAAAACTCTGATATATCAGAAACGTTAGCATATGGAACATAAAATACAAATGATTCAGTGGCTCCATGAGGATATAGGGATAGACTAGGAAAACTATGAGCAACTAAGGAAAACTGATAGGTGTAAACATATGACTGATGGATGGACATAAGATCTGAACCATAAGTTTTTAGAAAATATCCAAACATTTTTAATATCAGTCCAAATATGACTAAGGTTATGGATAACCAACCACTGAAAGATAGGAAAGACTTCAAACCATGTAAGATAAGTAACATGGCATAAGAGACCAATGAGGAATCAACTAGTGAACTTGGGATTTGTATATTCTTAGTATTATTTAGAGGTATAGTAGATGGTATGGATGGTGGTATGATATGTGTAATGACATGCATATCAGCCTACAAACAATCTTCTAAATCATATATATAATCTTGTGAGGAAGAGTTGCTCAAAGACAAGTCAAAATCTAGTGAAAAATCACAATTTTTGGGAGATGAATCTACTAAGAGGAGGATTATCAAAGAAAGGATATGATATTTCTGATTCTGATATATCAAAGACTAAATCTATATCAAAGACATGAGAAAGGGATAGAAATATGGCACTCAAAGCATAAGTTATATCACCTTGGAAGTGCACACTATGGCATTGTTCTAAGGAATCAGCAGGATTTTCTAGTTCATTTGGAACTTTGATCTTGTGCTTCTCAAGAAGCTGAGACATGATGTGCATATTCTTCTTGAAACACTTCTTATTTGAATGAAAACCATTTCTTCAATAAGAACACTTGGATTTGATCCATTTATTCTTAACCTTCTTTATTGAATCTTCATCGATATCCTTCAAACTACCATCTTCAATTTCTTACTTTGGCTTCTTCACAATTTGCTTCTCTTTGGATTTGGCATTCTTGTTTCCTTGAACCAAGAGAGAATGATCCTTGCCATTGGAAGAATTAAGGACACCCATATGGATCAATTTATATTTCTCCTTTGTTATTTAATCAAGAAAAGAATTTAAAGAAGGTATTTTCCACTTAGGAACAACAAGCCTAGTAGCATGAAAAGTAGACACAAAAATTGAGTAATCATGACCCAATTTTGATAGAATGGAAAGGATTAATTGTTACTATTTTTTCTAAATCCCACATTTTTTGAGAATTAGAATAAGTGAATTGAACTTGGTGAAGAAACCCTCAAGAGATTCGGAATTGCTTGGACTCAGTGAGAATAATGCAATATCCAATTGATGCGCTCTTCGCTCATCTTGAACTCCAAAGAGAGACTCCAATTGAGCCCATACTTGGTTTCGAGTGGTCAAACCATATAGATTAAAGAGTATATCAGGAGAAATATAGAGGCAAAGCAATCCATATGCTTCATCCAACCTATTATGCCACTTATCTTTCTCAATCACAACATTGAGCTCATTCTCCGAAGCTAGAGTAACTCTGTATAATCCCCTACTACGCAGTAGAATGGAAATTTTGGATTTCCATTCATGGTATTTGAAGGAAGTAAGAATTATTCATGAAGGAGAATCCATATTTCTGAATTGATGTGCTCAAGAATAAACTCTCTGCAGCCTCAAAACAAAACTAGGAGAAAATATTGTAAGCTAGACAAGCTCTTCTTCATAGAGGGATAGGAGACTGGATGCGCTCCTCAACTCTATAGAACTTGATCAAACTTGCTGCTCTAATACCATTTTGAAATAATATATCAATGCTATGAGCAATTATGCTAAGAAGAAGCACGAGAAATAGATCTTGCTACTAAGAATTCTCACAAGCATACACAGGAAAAATAGAGAGAAGAAAAGAGACTGGATCACATGAATGAAGAGATGAATATTGGTGTGTATCCTTCCATTGAATAATGATGAATAATAGTGTACATAAATATTACATCCCTCATAGAAAAATTGAGTTGTATGGAGACAACTCACAAAGCTCAAAACGGCTGACTTACCAAAATATATAAAACCCTTATAGGTGGCTAAAGCACTTCCCAAATCTATCAAGGTCCTCACGAATTAGAAAAAGCATGAGTGGGTTTTCAAGGGAGATGGAAAAACATGCTAATCCTATAAAATGAAGAGAAATTCATGAAGGATGGGTTGGCAACAAAGGGACCTAGTTTCCAAGTTGCATATCTTTACCTTATCCACAAAAAAGTTGGAAAAGATGAATAAAGCAAAATCTGTTGTAAAGTGTTGTATATTAATTATGGATGGCCAAAAGGTGGTCAAGATCAACCCAGAATCAGAAATAAAGAATTCCTGGGATATAGATGGCATGTATTGACTTTAAGGTGCAAGTGTATGCCAACTAATTAAGCTAGTGGGTGAATAATTAATCAAATAATGATTAATTATGTTATCCTAAGTTATGAGTGGGTTATGAGTGGGTTTAATATATTCCAACAAAGATGTGCACACATCCTGGTAGAAATGGACATAAGAGAAGGATTTTTTGAAGAAATTCTAATTGTGATGCATGGAAATGTATGGTCTCAACGCTTGAACAATGGAAGCTACTGTTCAGATTCTTTAATTACATAAAAGTTGGTCATCTACAGAAAGACTGCGTTGACTACCAGGCTGGAAAAATAAACCTTTTCTTAAAAAAATCTGGGTGAGGAAAACTATCGGAGGCACGCAGACACCTACAAAGGACGTAAATTCTAAAAAAATAGCCACAGAAGTCGTTGGCTGTGTAGAAAAGGTGACGAATCAAAAAATTAAAAATATTCAAGATACCCCATAAGAAAAGGAAGGACGCCAGCTCAATATAACAGAAAAAGGAAAGGCCAACACTATTCCCGATCCAAGTGCATCTACGGCGGAAGAAGATAATTCCATTCACATCTCCCTTTGTACTGATATTTCATTTTCAAATAACCCCGATAAAAAAGGAAATGACATAGAAGAAACATTAAGGGAAATGAGAGATAAACATTCAGAGAAAACATAGTACCCCGAGGAGATAGAGAGGAAAACCAATACCATAAGTAGAGAGTATGAGCTAAGATCCAAAACAAGAAAAGAAGAGAATCAAGTCTCAATAGGATGACTAGCCCCAAGTCAAATTCAAAGGGTCCTAGCAGGAATAAAATCCTTCCTATCCAAGGCTCAATTACAAGTGGCCCAATATATCAAAGAAGGAAAAAAATTAACCATTGGAAGAACACTTAGAGTGAAAAAGGCCCAAACCAAGGTTTCCTAATGATAGAACTCTACTACAATGAAAGGGGGTTGCGGGGGGCTCCAAATTAATAGCCTCAAACGAATGGTTAATTTGATAAAACCAAAAATTGTGTTACTTCAAGAAACAATGATGGAAGGAGAGAAAGGGACAGAAGTGATGAGCAGTTTTTTAAAATACTGGAGGATGGAAGCAATAAATTTTGAAGGACACTCAGGGGGGTTAATTACAGCATGGGCTCTAGATTTAATGTCACTCGAAATCATTTTACAAAGCATCGATAGAAAATGAGTTAAAGGATACATAAACACGGACCTTGTTTTCCCTCCTGAACGTATATGGACCTTTCCATGATAGAAGATAATATTGGGAAACTTTAAACAACGCCAGAGCGTTAGATCAACCAAACCTAATTTTAGCAAGGGATTTGAATCTAACCCTCACATTAGGAGAATTTCGGGGGGGGGGGGGGGGGGGGGGGGGGGGAATTCCTTCCCAAATACTCTTAGCAATTATTTTGGCACATTGTTTGGATGGAAGAAACTCATGGATCTCTAGCTAGTAAAATTGGAGACGACATGGAGAAATAATTGAGGTGGGGACCAAGCTATCTCAAAAATTTTAGATCATTTTTTAGTAGCATAAAGTTTCTTTCAAGAGCACATGGTGTTAAAAACAATTGCGGAAACAGGAGCGCTATCAGACCATCGCCCCATTGTTGGAGTTTATGCAACTTTAGAAGTTATTCTTATTGTCCTCCTTTGGGAGTTAAACTTGTTGTAATCATTCATACAAACCCTAGAAAGAACAATGTAAACTTTGGGGTGAAAATCCAGAAACAAAATAAATAAAATAAAATTATAAAACATAAAATTATATTGCTCCCCCAAGTGAAGTGGACCCCAGTTAAATTTTTAGTGGGAAAACAGTATAAACAAGAGGTGCCCCTCCTCATTATTACACAAAATAGCAACACAATAGCTCAGATAAGTGCACAGCTTTCTGGGAAAGAAATAAGTTCGCACACATTGCAAAAGAAGGTTGTTTTCAGGGTTTCCATCTTTGGAAAAAATTTCCATATTTTTCTTTTCTTTCTTCATTATACTCTGATCTCAGAATTATTATCTGTAGACAAAGGTTGATGTGTTTTCTCCCATTTGGGTTTCCCAGGTGAAAAATACTCGTGTTATTGTTATGTGCTTTGTCTATATTCTATTGATTCTATCGATAAATGTAATTAAGATATACTACTATAATTTTAAGAAAATCTAACATGGTATCAGAGCAATGCTAGAAGAATCCATTACCGAAACTTTGTCGAAAACCTGTCGTAACTAGGGTTTCATCTTTCAAGTTCTTCACTCAACATTGTCACATCCCTGGTTTTGACCCCGTTGCATTAGATGTATATACTATAATGATCATGGTGTGGAGCTAAAGGCCAAGGCCCCACCATTGATCGGTTATGCTATGTTTTGAATTTAAATGTGTCACCGATGGTACATCGGGGCGTGCGGTATATATTATGTTTGTCATCATGTAAATATGCATCTATAATTAATTAAATGAACCCGACCAGCTACGATCGCGGCAACTAAAATGAGAAAGGGGCATGATTTTAACAAGGATAAGGATGTGGGGGAATTTTTCAAACCTTGGCTAGGAGGGAAAATACCCATGTGCCATCTTCCCTTGTTTTATTCCAACCACTTTCATTAAAAATGGCTGCTGGTGGTTGAGGCAGTTAATGGTCTTTGGGAGTGGAGTGGTAGGAATTTCAGTCCTCACCCACATGCACACTCCACCACAGCATTTGACTTCACAATGGAAGAGAAAACCTTCACGCACTCTCCACTATGCAGGCCTCACGATTTTCTGCTCACCTCCACGCACAGGATTTACTTGGTTTTCACTTCCACAGACACATTCTCCTCTCCACGCCTATGCTGAACACTCATGCATGTCCAATTCGCGTCCTCTTTGTTTCCTGTTCATCTACACGAGCGAGCTGTGAGTTGTTCGTCCTCACGCAGGGACCGTGTCTGCTGTTCTCGCGCACCGGGATTTTTCCTGGGTTTTGGCTCACACAGCGAGCTGGAAGCTGTGCGTTTTCATCCATGAATTGCAGCATTGCTGTGGTCTTCCCCATGCTGGGAACTTGGTTGCCTTTCCATCCGCGGACTGTGTAAGTTCCCTGGTGACTTCATTGTTCGGATTGGTCTGTTGGTTTCTTCCTCATTGTCGACTGTGGCTGTCGTGGTCTTCTTTGCATTTTGGAGACTGTTGTGATTTCGCTTGAGAGTCATTTTGGCCACGATAGGGCCAAGAATGACTCAGGGATTGTCTTCCCTGTCTTAAGCTGGATCAGCTGATTGATTTCCTGAGTGCAATGGTTGGTCCTCGGACTGTGTAGGGAGCAAGGATGGGGGCTTAGTATTGCTTGATAAACCTGGTGGCTGGAAACCACATAGATAGAGCTAGAGGGTTGGCCTTCTTCTCCATCACCCCTGAATAGCACTGGAAGGGAATGCAGGTCCTGAGGGACTGTGTAGCAGAGAAGGGACTGATTCCTTGTGTTGGGTGTGGGTGGGTGTCTTAGAGGTCGGGCTATTTTTGGTGTAGGTGTTCTTGGCTCTGTAATGAGCTCACCAGCTTAGCATTAAGCTTTTCCCAACTCCCGGATGGCCTGATAAACCCAACTGTGTTGGCTTGGCTATGCTTGTGTATGCTTGGTGATGTGTCAGCTTGCTAGTTCCCTTATTCCTTGGAGAACCATGCCCAGCTCGGGGGTGGTAGCACTGCTGAGACATTAAGGAGCACGCTGGCCTATGGTTGGGTGGAACGTTGCAGCGACGTAGCTGGTTGCGGATCGACGTCTTCATAAGATAAGTGATCTTGTCCAGTTATACTTCTGCAACCTTAATTTCTATTAATGAATGTTATGAACATGTTGAATGCATCCACGACTTAATGCTTTTGGTTTCCGCTGTGTATGATGAGTAACTGCATATGCGCATATTTTAGTTCAAAGTCTTTGTTAAGCATGTTGTTTCAGCAATTTTGTGTCTGCATATGTTGATGGGGTTCTAAGCCCGGGTGTTTTGAAGCTTGTAGTCGCATCCTCTTCGCCGGTCGGAGGCATGGGGACGTGACAAACATTTTGGCAGAAAAAAAGAGCCTTGGGAATTTCTCTCTAAGGAGGGAGCATCTTTTGGTGAAGACAGAATTCAATTCTAAGAAGTTTCAATTTTGACCTAATTCTGCAGTTACAATAGAAATTAGGGTTACAATTTTGATGTACTTTCTCCACAGTTTTGGATCAACTCTACCTCTACTCAAATTGCCTCTCTATGGTGCATTTATTTGTGCTATAAGTTTTCCAAAACTCCAATTCAATTTTGAACTAGCCTCTGTTAGGGTCTCAGATCTAGATATGCAGTCAAGATTATCAGCATGAAGGTTTAAGATGGTTTGGAACCCTGGAAGTCTAGGGTTATTCTTCTACTAGAATAAAATTACCTATTATAGTTTGTAAAGGTAAAGGTCCTAGAACTAGAAGACAAAGAAGAAAAACCTCACTAGAGAAAGAATGATGCCAAAGCAAGGAGGATTTTAGTGGACTCGGTTAGAGATCACTTGGTTCCTCGGATCTCAAAAAAGACGACGGCGAGGAGGATTATCGAAATCCTAAAGAATCTATTTGAACACAGTAGCATCAATGTGACTCTCACAATGAGGAATCAACTGTCAAACATGAAGATGACAAAGTTCAAGAATATTTCCTCATATTTCATGAGGATCACCGAGCTCTAAAACAAGCTAAAGTTTAGTGGAGACAATATTGAAGAAAAGGATCTCATTATGACCACCTTAAATGGCATCCCACCATCTTGAGATTCTTTCATCCAAACTATAAGTGGTTGAACCAAGTTTCCCAAATTTGATAATCTATGGAAAGAATGCACTCAAGAAGAAACAAGAATTGTAGCACACCAAAGACTTCATGGTACTCAACCTGAGAAAAATCAAGCATTCATATCTCATGTGAAGAAAGGAAAGGGAAAGGGAAGGAAGTCATACATTCACAAGAATCAAGAGAAGATATCAAGTCCTCCCCCATATCAGAAGAAACAAAAGAAGGATCTATCTCATATCCAATGCTACAGGTGCAAGAAATACGGTAATTATGCCAGTACCTGTCAAACTTCTCACAAAAGGAAGCATGAAGATTCAACTGTTGATGTAGAGGAAGATCATCATCATAAGAAATAGAAGAATGAATATCGTACAGAATTTTCTTCATATCAGCTCTATCAAGTTTGGTTCCTACCACTAGTGATACTTGGTTCATAGATAGTGGTGCATCTAGACACATGATGGGATATAAAGAAAATCTCTCATAAGTAATTGAGAAATATTCTCATCTCCGTGTTGTACTTAGATATTATGCCAATTACATTGTGAAGGGATATGGGGATACCTCCCTTCATCTAGAGTCTAATGATACTCTACATGTAAGTGATGTGCTCTACATACCTAGTATGAAAAGAAATCATGTTTACATATCAACCTTAGAAGACAAAGGATATAAAGTAGCATTTTTAGATGGAAAAGTACTTGCTTGGTAGAATAACTCAAGCATGGATACATCCAAAGTAATTGGTATGAGAGAGAAGATATTGTATCGACTGAACAATCTACCGGTCCAATCCCTAGTCCATGACTCTACCAGTATGGGTGAGCTATGGAACAGAAGACTAGCTCATTTAAATTACAAAGCTCTCCCAATAGTGAAGAATATAGTTACATGTATACTAGTGCTACAGATAGACCATGATGTAACATGTAGAGGATGTGTACTTGGAAATAATTCCAAGAAATCCTTCCCAGATAGTGATAGCAGATCTAAAGAAATCTTGGATCTAGTACACTCTGACTTGTCTAGCCTAATGAAAGTTGCCTCATTAGGAAGATATCATTACTATGTGACCTTCATTGATGACTACTCACATAATACTTGGATCTACTTTCTTAAGACCAAGAAATCCGAGGAAGTACTCAGTAAATTCTAGGGGTTCAAAGCACAAGTCTAGAATTTTTCAGGGAAGAGGATCAAGATCCTAAGATAAGATAATGGTTGATAATATACCTCTACAGAATTCAATGATTTCTACAAAGAAGCAGGAAGTAAGAGGGAGCTTACATTTCCCTACAATCCACAGCAAAACGGGGTTGCTAAAAGAAACAACAAAACAATTATGGAGGCAGCCAAAGCTATGATTCATGACCAGAGTCTACCCATGTTATTACGGGAAGAAGCATCCAAAAAAATTGTATACGTATAGAATAGATGCCCACATAATATAGTGAATAACATGCTTCCTAAAGAAGCCTTTATAGGAGTAAAACCAGAAGTGGGTCACCTTCGAGTATTTGGCTGTCTAGTCTACATACATGTGCCCAAGGAGAAAAGGGAAAAGTTAGAACCTTCAGGAAAGAAGGGAACTTTCGTGGGATATAGTGAATCTTCAAAGGCCTACAGAATATATATCCCAGTATCCATTTAGAATGAGTTAGCGGGAAAATTCGAACCCATCAATCCCATTGATTTAGTCGCGGCAGATGATATCCTCGAAGATATGACAATAAGTTGGAAAAGACCTAGATGGGAAAAACAGACCTTACAGGATGCAGAGGGGCATGAAGCTCCACATGGAACTTTTGGAGAAATCAAAATATCTCAGAGGTTCTCCAGCTATGTTGCATTGATGAGTCATATCATTGACTCAGTGCCCACCACTTATGAAGACGCATCCAGACATCAAGTTTGGAAGGATTCCATTGTGGAAGAATATCAATCCATCATGAAGAATGATGTGTCAAATATTGTACCAAGACCTTAGGAGAATTCATTCGTAACTTCTAGATGGCTATACAAAATCAAACATGGAGTAGATGGGAGTATTGAAAAATTCAAGGCCAGATTTGTTGCTAGAGGGTTCTCTCAGAAAGAGGGAGTCGATTATGATGAGACATTTGCTCTTGTGGCTTGATACACTTCCATCAGATTGATCATTTCTATTGCTTCAGATATGGGATGGAAGTTGCATCAGAGTATGTCAATACTTCCTTTCTCAATGGTATTATTAAGGAAGAATTTATATTGAACAACCATAATGGTTTGTTGTCCATGGAAAGGAGTCTCACATATGCAAGCTGAAAAAGGCGTTATATGGACTCAAGAAAGCACCTAATGCTTGGTATGGATGGATAGATGGATTCCTGGTGAGTTTGGGATTCACCAAGAGTGATGCAGAACCCAACATTTACTATAAGGTTGTGAATGATGAGTCACTAATTTTGGTATTGTATGTTGATGACTTGTTTCTTACCAAAAATGAGAAACTTATCTTATGGTGTAAGAAGAAACTCGCTTTTGAGTTCAAAATGAAGGATATTGGATTAATGCACTACCTCTTGGGATTAGAAGTATGGTAGAGGCAGAAATAGATTTTCCTAGGACAAGGAAAATACACCATAGATATACTGAAGAGATTCAGAATGTTGGATTGCAAGTCCATAGCTACTCTGATAGATGTAAACTTGAAGAAGTTGAGGGAATCTGCTTCAGATTCAAATTTGATTGATCCCACTATGTATCACCAGTTGATTGGGTCCTTGATGTATCTAATGAACACCAAACTAGATATTTGTTTTGTTGTGAATTCTCTTAGTCAATTCATGTGTGAACCAAGGCAGATTCACTGAATTGATGCAAAACATGTGCTCATATACTTATGTGGCACTGTGGGATATGGTCTATGATATGATTCAGAAAGTGAATTGAAATTGCAAGGGTTTACAAACTCATATTGGGCTATATGCTCTACTGATTGGAAGCATAACTAGGTTTTGCAGTTATTTCCTGGTGCAGTAGGAAGCATAACTCAGTAGCTCTTAGTATTGCTAGGTCGATTATATGATTGCTAGTTCAGCATCCCAAGAAGCAGTTTGGCTTTGTAAACTTCTTGTAAGATTTTTTGGTCAAATTCCACAGCCAACTGGGACTCACTGTGATAACCAGAGTTGTATGCAGATGTCAGTGAATCTTGTATTTCATGACAAGTCAAAGCACATATAGATTCGGTATCACTTCATTTGTGATATGGTGCAGAAAGGTGCGGTCAAGCTATAGTACATTTCGACAGATTACCGAACTGCAGATGTTTGTTAGAAAACAGGACCGCAAAGCAATAACAGATATACAGTTAAATCATTAGACAAGATGCAAAACACATTAAACACATTACAGAGAGACACAGATATAGCATGGTTCACCCAAACGATGGGCGACATCCACACAAAAATTGCTAGTCCTTTTATTACAGTCTAGAAAAATGAAGGGATACAACCTGCAACAACACTGTTGCACTTCCTCTTCACACTCTCACAGTCTCTCTCACACAATCACGAAATTTGTTTACAATACAATACAATACCATCACCGTCTATATTACAATGCTTTTCTTTTATAGGGGAAATACCATGGGAAAATACTACGGTTAACCCAATACCATGGGTCCGCAAAACTATTGGCCAACAAACATCCCAAAATCAGGGTGAATGAGTGTACAGTACACTTGGGGTACAAAGATGACTGAATAATATCTCTGATCTGGAAGATCAGGCTCCATAACCAACAATCTCCCACTTGGATACGGATCACAACAACTCAGTCGTTGTTATACCTGTTGGACTATGCTCTGGACCTTAGGCTTGGAAATTTTCTTATTTTCACCTTCATGCTTGAAGGCCAATAGAAACCGAGCAGGAACTCAGTTTCTCTCTAGTTACTCCCTTTGTCAACATGTTTGCAGGATTCTGGCTAGTATGTATCTTTTCCAGTTTTAACAGTTCTTCATCTAGAACAAATCTTATGAAGTGGTACTTCATCTGTATACGTTTAGTCTTCAAATAAAAGGGATAACTCTTTACAAGATGAATGGCAATCTGGATATCACTATACATCATGTTATTCTCTTGCTTCTTACCTGATTCCTCCATGAACCTCTGCAACCAAATCATCTCCTTTCTAGCATCTGTAGCAGCAACATACTCTGCTTCTGTTGTTGAAAGTGAAACAACCTATTGCAGTTTTGAAATCCAACTTACTGGTGTTCCACCCATAGTAAACACATACCCTGTGGTGCTCCTCCTACTATATTTATCACCATCCATATTTGCATCAACACATCCCTATAGAACAGTGTCTGAACCTCCAAAACATAACGCATTAGAAGTGGTACCTCTCAAATACCTGAGAATCCAATGTACTGCTTCCCAATGCTCTTTACCTGGATTATTCATATACCTACTCACAACTCCAACTGCATGTGCAATATCTGGTCTTGTGCACACCATGGCATACATCAAGCTTCCAACCGTTGATGAATAGGGAATCTTGGACATCTAATCTATCCCTTCATGTGTCTCTGGAGACATATCCTTACTTAGTTTGAAATGGTTGGCTAAAGGTGTACTGACTGGTTTTGCATTCTGCATTATAAACCTCTGCAACACCTTTTCTATGTACTCATCTTGAGACAATGTCAATTTGCAATTTTTCATTTCTCTTGTTATTCTCATACCAAGGATTTGCTTTGCATCACCCAAATCCTTCATCGCAAATGATATAGCTAGTTTTATTTTGAGCACATTTATATCCTGCATGTTAGACCCTACAATAAGCATATCATCCACATACAATAAAAAGGTAATATATCTTCCGTTATCTAGCCTCTTGAAATAAACACAGTGGTTAGAATGACATCTATCATAACCTTGTTCTATCTTAAACTTATCAAATTTTAAACACCACTTCCTTAGAGCTTACTTCGGGCCATACAAGCTCTTCTTCAACCTGCAAACCAAATTCTCCTTCTCTTTGACCTCATACTCGTGTGGTTGTTGCATATAAATCTCTTCCTCCAAATCCCCATAGAGAAAGGTTGTTTTTACATCTAACTGTTCAAGATGCAAATCTTATACCGTGACTAGAATTAAAATAGTTCTAATTGAAGTCATTTTAACAATAGGAGAAAATATTTCATCAAAGTATATACCTTTATTTTGTGCAAACCCCTTTACAACAAGTCTAGCCTTGTACCGCTTATTGTCTCCATCTTCTTCCATCAACCTATAAACTCATTTATTCTGCAATGCCCTTTTTTCTGCAGGCAACTTAACCAGATCCCAAGTCTAGTTTCTTACTAATGATTCCATCTCCTCATCCATTCCTTGCTCCCACTTCTTTCTAGTTTCTACCATCATTGCTTCTTCAAAACATTCTAGTTCACCACAATCATCCATCAATAAATAATACAGTGAAGGAGAGAATCATTCAGGGGGTCTACTTAACCTGGTATATTTTCTTACAGTTGCAGGAGTTTCGGGTGCCTTCTGCTGCTCTTGATTTTTTGGTGCCTTTGGAACATCATTTTCTTTGATTTCATCAAGTACTGTGTACTTTTTGTTTTTCTTTTCCACTTTATATCCCTGCAACCGATCTTTGTAGGTGACATTTTCATTGAATACTATATCTCTACAACTAATGATTTTGCAATTTTTAAGATCCCATAAGCGATAACCAAAATCATCAACCCCGTATCCAATAAAGGTAAATTTCTTGGATTTAGCCTCAAGCTTTGTTCTATCATCTTTATCAATATGGACAAATGCTTCACAACCAAAAGTTCTCAGAAATTAGTATTTTACTTGTTTACCTGTCCATGCCTCCTCTAGAATGCCAGCATCCAAAGCGCTTAAAGGCACTATGTTTATTAAGTAAACAGCAGTGTTTACAGCTTTAGCCCAAAACTATAAGGGAAACCCTGCATGCAATATCATACACCTTGCATGCTCCATGATCTTTCTGTTCATCATTTTTGACACACCATTTTCTTGTGGTGTTCCAAGGACTGTCTTCTCTTTGTGAATCTCATTGTGTGAACAGTAACTATCAAACTACCCGGTGTAGTACTCAAATCCATTATCAAATCTTAGACATTTCAACCTTTTTCCTGTCTCATTCTGAGCCTAAGATTTTCACTTCTTAAAAGTATCAAACACATCATATTTCTGTCTAATGCAATAAACCCAAGTTTTTCCAGTTGCATCATCAATAATAACATAATAACGAGAGCCACCAAGATATTGTACCTAAGCTGGTCCCCATACATCTGTATGGAACAAGCACTGACTTTTCACTCTTATTTTCTTTCCCAACCCTGAGAAATCTAAATCTCTTATGTTTTCCATAAACACAGTTATCACAGAATTCCAAACATACCTACTTCAGATCTGGAAGCAGTTTCTTGAGTGGAGAATCTGCATCCCCTTCTCACTCATGTGGCCAGGCCTATGATACCACAATGTTGCACATGATTCTGTGGAAGCTACAGAGAGAGAATAATCAGTATTATGAAGACATAAATATAACGTACCTATCATATCTCCTTTTGTTATTACCAATGATCCTTTAGTGATCTCCCACCATGTTTCTCCAAACGTAGACAAACAGTCACTATCTCCCAACTGCCCTATTGAGATCAGATTTCTTTTCATAGAAGGAATGTGCCTTACATCTTTTAGCATCCATTCACTTCCATTATTTAACTCAATCCATGCCTTACCCTTTCCAACAATTTTACATGGTTCATTATCCCCTAATAAAACATGTCCAAAATCACCTTGAGCATAATCATGAAATAATTTCCTATGGGGTGTAGCATGACATGAATCCCCTGAATCTACTACCTAGTAATCGCTAGTACTATCTAATGCAAGAATCAAAGCATATCGTAACACATCGCCTGCTACATTTGTTTCTTAGGTAGTCTCTTGCTGCCTATCTTCTTTCTTATTTGGAGCTCTGCAAGATTTCTTCATATGTCCTTTCTTACCACAATTCCAACACTCTATTTTTTCGAATCTAGAATTGAATCTGTCCTTTCTAGACTTGCAGTGGTTTCTTGGGCTCTTTCCTCTCTCCTTTTTGTCTCCCTCTTCTCTCCTTGGTCAATGCATTACCTAGTGTCTTCACATTTCCTTGCTAAGAATAACACCAACAACATCATTAAACTTAAGAGTGTTTGAACTAGGGACAGAGTTACTTACAGCTATGAGCAAGCTATTCCATCTTTCTGGAAATGAACACAAGATTAGAAGAGCCCTAACCTCATCATCAAAGTTCACTTTTACAGAACCTAATTTATTGGTAAGTGTATTAAACTCATTTAAATGATCGAAAACAGATCCACCTTCTGACATCTTCATATTAAATAAATGCTTCATTAAAAATACCATGTTGGAAACCAAGGGTTTTTCGTAGGGATTACCTAGTGCACTCATCATGCCCTCTGTTGTTTTTTATTTAGAAATATTGAAATCCACCGACGAATCCAGGCATAGCCATATTGTTCCCAGTGCCTTTATGTCAAGAACCTCCCATTCTTCATCCTTCATAGTGGTCGATTGTTTTGCTTTTTCGCCCAATGGCAGGTACAAATCCTTCTGGTACAAATAGTCCTCCATTTACATCTTCCATAACTGATAGTTTTTGCTGTTAAATTTATCGACCCTAAAATTTCCTTCTTCTACCATTGCTCCCACTCAAACCAAGAAAGCTTCTTTCCTGCAAGTTTACCAACCAAATAGACCTTTTTGGCTCTGATACCAATTGTTAGAAAACAGGACTGCAGAGCAATAACAAATATACAGTTAAATTATTAAACAATATGCAAAACACATTAAACACGTTATAGAGAGACGCAGATATAACATGGTTCACCCAAACGATGGGCTACGTTCACACAGAAATTGTCAATCCTTTTATTACAATTCAGAAAGATGAAGGGATACAAACTGGAGCAACACCATTGCACTTCCTCTTCACACTATCACAGTCTCTCTCACACAATCACAGATATTTTTTACAATACAATACCATCACCAGTCGTATTACAATGCTTTTTGTTTATAAGGGAAATACCATGGGAAAATACTACAGTTAACACAATACCATGGGTCCGCAAAACTGTTGGCCAACAAACATCCCAAAAGTAGGGGGAATGAGTGTACAGTACACCTCGGGTACAAACATGACTGGATAATATCTCTGTCTCTGATCTAGAAGATCAGGCTCCACAACCAACAATCTCCCACTTGGAGATTGATCACAGCAACTCCATCGCTGCTATAGTTGTTCGACTATGCTCTGAACCTTTGACTTGGAAATTTTCTTATTTCACCTTCATGCTTGAAGGCTAATAGAAACATATCATGAACTCGGTTTCTCTCTGGTTACTCCCTTTCTCAACATGTCTGTGGGATTCTGGCTAGTATGTATCTTTTCCAGTTTTAACAGTTCTTCATCTAGAACAGATCTTATGAAGTGGTACTTCAGATATATATGTTTAGTATTCGAATGAAAGGTTGAGTTATTTACAAGATGAATGGCACTCTGGCTGTCACTGTACAACCTGTTATTCTCCTACTTATTACCCAGTTCCTCCATGAACCTTTGTAACCAAATCGTCTCCTTACTAGCCTCTGTAGAAGAAACATACTCTGCTTCCGTTATTGAAAGTGAAACAACCTACTGTATTTTTGAAATCCAACTTACTATTGTTCCACCCATTGTAAACACATACCATGTGGTTCTCCTCCTACTGTCTTTATCACCATCCATATCTGCATCAACATATCCCTATAGAATAGTGTCTGAACCTCCAAAAGATAATGCATGAGAAGTGGTATCTCTCAAATACCTCAGAATCCAATGTACTGCTTTCCAATTATCTTTACCTGGATTATTCATATACCTGCTCACAACTCCCACTCCAAGTGCAATATCTGGTCTTGTGCACACCATGGCATACATCAAGCTTCCAACCATTGAGGAATAGGGAATCTTGGACATGTAATCTATCTCTTCATGTGTCTCTTGACACATATCCTTACTTAGTTTGAAATGGCTGGCTAAAGGTGTACTGATTGGTTTTTCATTCTGCATTCTAAACCTCTGCAACACCTTTTCTATGTACTCACCTTGAGACAACGTCAATTTGTGATTTTTCCTATCTCTTATTATTCTCATACCAAGAATTTGCTTTGCAGCACCCAAATCCTTCATCGCAAATGATTTAGCTTGTTTTCTTTTCAGCACATTTATATCCTGCATGTTAGACCCTGCAACAATCATGTCATCCACATACAATAACAAGATAATATGTCTTACGTTATCTAGCCTCTTGAAATAAACATAGTGGTCATAATGACATCTATCATAACCTTGTTCTGTCATAAACTTATCAAAATTTAAATACCACTCCCTTGGAGCTTGCTTCAGGCCATACAAGCTCTTCTTCAACCTGAAAACCAAATTCTCCTTCCCTTTGACCTCATACCCCTGTGGCTGCTGCATATAAATCTCCTCCTCCAAATACCCATGGAGAAATGATGTTTTTACATCTAACTGTTCAAGATGCAAATCTTCTATTGCCACTAGACTTAAAATAGTTTTAATTGAAGTCATTTTAACAACAGGAGAAAATATTTCATCAAAGTCTATACCTTTCTTTTGTGCAAACGCCTTTACAACAAATCTTGCCTTATACTGCTTCTTGCCTCCATCTTCTTCCTTCAACCTGTAAACCCATTTATTTTGCAATGCACTTTTTCTATAGGAAACATAACCAAATCCCAAGTCTGGTTTCTTACCAATGATTCCATCTCCTCATCCCTTCATTGCTCCCACTTCTTTCTAGTTTCTACCTGCATTACTTCTTCAAAACATTCTGGTTCACCAGAATCAGTGATCAATAAATAATACAGTGAAGGAGAGAATTGTTCAGGGGCTCTACTTAACCTGGTATATTTTCTTACAGTTGCAGGAGTTTCAGGTACCTGCTACTGCTCTTGATTTTCTGGTGCCTTTGGAACTTCATTTTCTTTGGTTTCATCAAGCACTGTGTAATCTTTGTTTTCCTTTTCCACTTTCTTTCCCTGCAACTGATCTTTGTACATGACCTTTTCATTGAATACTACATCTCTACTCCTAATGATTTTTGTGATTTTTAAGATCCCATAAGCGATAACCAAAATCATCAACCCCGTATCCAATAAAGGTACTTTTTCTTGGATTTAGCCTCAAACTTTTTTCTATCATCTTTATCAATATGGACAAATGATTCACAACCAAAAATTCTCAGAAATGAGTATTTTACCTGTTTACCTTTCCATGCCACCTCTAGAATGCCACCATCCAAAGCGCTTGAAGGCCCTATGTTTATTAAATAAACAACAGTGTTTACAACATCAGCCCAAAATTGTAAGGCAAACCCTGCATGCAATATCATACACCTTGCACTCTCCATGATCATTATGTTCATCCTTTCTGACACGCCATTTTCTTGTGGTGTTCTAGGGACTGTCTTCTCTCTGCGAATCCCATTGTATGAACAGTAACTGTCAAACTCCTTGCTGCAGTACTCACCTCCATTATCAGATCTAAGACATTTCAACCTTTTTCTTGTCTCATTATTAGCCAAATATTTCCACTTCTTAAAAGTATCAAACACATCATATTTCAGTCTAATGCAATAAACCCAAGTTTTTCTAGTTGCATCATCAATAAAAGTAACATATTAACGAAATCCACCAAGAGATTGTACCTAAGTTGGTCCCCACACATATATATGGACAAGCTCTAACTTTGCAATCTTCTTTTCTTTCCCAACCTTGAGAAATCTAACTCTCTTATGTTTTCCATAAACATAGTTCTCACAGAATTCCAAACTTACCCGCTTCAGATATGGAAGCGGTTTCCTTGAGTGGAGAATCTGCATCCCCTTCTCACTCATGTGGCCAAGCCCATGATACCACAACGCTGCACCTGTTTCTGTGGAAGCTATAGAGATAGAATAATATGTATTATGAGGACATAAATATAAAGTACATATCCTATCTCCTTTTTCTATTACCATTAATCCTTTAGTGATATTCCACCACGTTTCTCCAAATGTAGACAAACAGACGCTATCTCCCAACTACTCTGTTGAGATTATATTTATTTTCATAGAAGGAATGTGCCTTACATATTTTAGCAGCCATTCACTTCCATTTTTTAACTCAATCCATACCTTACCCTTTCCAACAATTTTACATGGTTCATTATCCCCTAATAAAACATGTCCAAAATCACCTTCAACATAATCATGAAATAATTTCCTATGGGGTATAGCATGACATGAAGCCCCTGAATCTACTACCCAGTAATCGCTAGCATTATCTTGTAGAAATAATAGATCAATGCTATGTGCAATGATGCTAAGAAGAAGCACAGGAAATAGATCTTGCTACTAAGAATTCTCACAAGCATACACAGGAAAATAAGAGAGAAGAAAAGAGACTGAATCACATGAATGAAGAGATGAATATTGATGTGTATCCTTCCATTGATTAATTATGAAGAATAGAGTACATAAATATATCTTCCCTCATAGGAAAGTTTA
>LPNX010826146.1:235851-251088 GCA_001517045.1 Pseudotsuga menziesii | reverse complement strand
ACTCCATGATCATGTGCTGGAGTGTAGAACCTGCAAGAAGGAAGAGGAGAGACTCCTTGTATCTCATCATCTGATGAAGTGGGAGCATTATATGAATGCTTCTTTCTGCTATCAAACTCTGATATGTAAACATAACCTGAAATGGAAAAGAGATCTGTGCATACTCCTTCCCAAAGAGTACAAAAAATAAGGCAATTTATTTCACACCCAATTCCCTGAATAGCTGCAAAATTGTGATGTGAATCACATGTACATCTTCCAATATGCTGTAGCACCTGTATAGATATGATATGAGGCTGATAAAACACTGATATATCAGAAACATTAGCATATGGAACAGAAAATACAAAGGCTTCAGTGGCTCCATGAGGATATAGGGCTAGACTAGGAAAATTATGAACAACTGGGGAAAACTGATAGGTGTAAAAATCTAAATGATGGATGGGCATAATATCTGAACCATAAGTGTTTAGAACAGATCCAAACATGTTTAATATCAGTCCAAATATGACTAAGGACATGCATAACCAGCCAATGAAAGATAGGAAAGACTTCAAACCATGCAAGATAAATATCACTGCATAAGAGACCAATGAGGAATCAATAGGTGATTTTGGGATTTGTATAGTCTTTGGATTATTCATAGGTATGGTAGATGGTATGGATGGTGGTATTATATGTGTCATGACATGCATATCATCCTGCAAACAATCTTCTAAATCAGATATACAAGCTTGTGAGGAAGAGCTGCTCAAAGGTAAGTCAATATCTAGTGAAAAATCACAATTTTTGGGAGATGAATCTAGTAGAGTGAGAGGAGGATCATCAAAGAAATATTATGATATATCAGAGGATAAATCTATATCAAAGACATGAGAAAAGGAGAGAACTCTGTCACTCAAAGCATAAGTTATATCACCTTGGAACTGCGCAGTATGACATTGTTCTGAGGAATCAGCAGGCTCTTCTAGTTCATCTGGAACTTCGATCTTGTGCTTCTCAAGAAGCTGAGACATGATGTCCATCTTCTTCTTGAAACACTTCTTCTCTGAATGAAAACCCTTGCTGCAATAAGAACACTTGGATGTGCTCCCTTTCTTCTTAGCTTTCTTCATTAAATCTTCATATGAATCTTCATCTTCACTTTCTGACTTTGGCTTCTTCACAATTTGCTTCTCTTTTGATTTGAATTTATTGCTTCCTTGAACCAAGAGAGCATGATCCTTGCCCTTTGGAGAATTAAGGACACCCATATGGATCAATTTATCTTGCTCCTTTGTCAGTGAATCAAGAAAAGAATTTAAAGAAGGCATTTTCCACTTAGGAACAGCAAGCCTAGTTGCATGAAAAATAGACACAAAAACTAAGTAATCAGGACCCAATTTTGAAATCACGTTTCTCCAAATGTAGACAAATAGATGCTATCTCCCAACTACTCTGTTGAGATTATATTTATTTTCATAGAAGGAATGTGCCTTACATATTTTAGCAGCCATCCACTTCCATTTTTTAACTCAATCCATACCTTACCCTTTCCAACAATTTTACATGGTTCATTATCCCCTAATAAAACATGTCCAAAATCACCTTGAACATAATCATGAAATAATTTCCTATGGGGTATAGCATGACATGAAGCCCCTGAATCTACTACCCAGTAATCGCTAGCATTATCTAATGCAAGAATCAAATCATCTTATAACACATCACCTGCTACATTCACTTCCTAAGTAGTCTCTTGCTGCCTATATCCTTTCTTCTTTGGAGCTCTGCAGTATTTCTTCAAATGTCCTTTCTTACCACATTTCCAGCACTCTATTTCTCTGAATCTGGACTTGGATCTTCCCTTTCCATACCTGTTGCAGTTTCCTGGTCTCTTTCCTCTCTCATTTGGTCTCCCTCTACTCTCCATGGTCAATGCATCACCTGATGTCTCACCTGCACTTTTTTTCGCATTTCCTCACTAAGAATAACACCAACAACATCATCAAACTTAAGAGTGTTTGAACAAGGGACATAGTTACTTACATCCATGACCAAGCTATTCCATCTTTTTAGCAATGAACACAAGATTAGAAGAGCCCTAGCCTCATCATCAAAGTTCACTTTTACAAAACTTAACTCACTAGGAAGTGTATTAAACTCATTTAAATGATCAGCAATAGATCCACCTTCTGACATCTTCATATTAAATAAACGCATCATTAAAAAAACCTTGTTGGAAGTCAAGGGTTTTTCGTAGAGCTTACCCAATGCGCTCATCACACCCTCTATTTTTTTTTCTTTAGAAATATTGAAAGCCATCGACGAATCCAGGCACAGCCGTATTGTTCCCAATTCCTTTCTGTCAAGAACCTCCCGTTCTTCATCCCTCATACCCGTCGAATGTTTTTATTTTCTGCCCAACGGCAGGTACAGATCCTTCTGGTACAAATAGTCCTCCATTTCCATCTTCCATAACTGATAGTTTTGGTCGTTAAATTTCTCAACCCTAAACTTTCCTTCTTCCGCCATCGCTCCCAATCGAACTAGGAACGCTTCTTTCCTGTGAGTTTACTAGCCAAATAGACCTTTTGGCTCTAATACCAATTGTTAGAAAACATGATTGTAAAGCAATAACAAATATATAGTTAAATCATTAAACAAGATGCAAAACACATTACAGAGAGACACAGATATAACGTGGTTCACCCAAATGATGGGCTACGTCGACACAAAAATTTCTATTCTTTTTATTACAGTCTAGAAAGATGAAGGGATACAACCTACAGAAACACCACTGCACTTCCTCTTCACACTCTCACAGTCTTTCTCACACAATCACAAATATCGTTTACAATACAATACAATACAATACCATCACCAGCCGTATTACAATGCTTTTCTTTTATAGGGGAAATACCATGGGAAAATTCTACGGTTAACCCAATACCATGGATCCACAAAACTGTTGTCCAACAAACATCCCAAAAGTAAGGGGAATGAGTGTACAGTACACCTGGGGTATGAGCACGACTAAATAATATCTCTGATCTGGAATATCAGGCTCCACAACCAACAATCTCCCACTTGGAGACTGATCACAGCAACTCCACCGCTGCTATAATTGTTGGACTATGCTTTGAACCTTGGACTTGGAAATTTTCTTATTTTCACCTTCATGCTTGAAGGCCAATAGAAACCGAGCATGATCTCAGTCTCTCTCTCGATACTCCCTTTCTCAACATGTCTTCATGATTCTGGCTAGTATGTATCTTTTCCAGTTTTAATAGTTCTTCATTTAGAACAGATCTTATGAAGTGGTACTTTAGATGTTTATGTTTAGTCTTTGAATGAAAGGCTAAGTTCTTTGAAAGATGAATGGCACTCTGGATGTCACTTTACATCCTCTTATTCTCCTACTTCTTACCCAATTCCTCCATGAACCTCTACAACCAAATCATCTCCTTACTAGCCTCTGTAGCAGCAACATACTCTGCTTCCGTTGTTGAAAGTGCAACAACCTATTGCAGTTTTGAAATCCAACTTGCTGTTGTTCCACCCATAGTAAACACATACATGTGATTCTCCTCCTACTGTCTTTATCACCAGCCATATCTACATCAACATATCCCTATAGAACAGTTTCTAAACCTCCAAAACATAATGCATGAGAATTGGTACCTCTCAAATACCTCGGAATCCACTCTAGTACTTTCTAATTCTCTTTACCTGTATTATTCATATACCTGCTCACAATTCCCACTCCAAGTGCAATATTTGGTCTTGTACACACCATGGCATCCATCAAGTTTCCAACCGTTGATGAATAGGGAATCCTGGACATGTAATCTATCTCTTCCTGTGTCTCTAGACACATCCTTACTTAGTTTGAAATGGCTGGATAAAGGTGTACTGACTGGTTTTGCATTCTGCATTCTAAACCTCTGCAACACCTTTTCTAAGTACTCACCTTGAGACAATGTCAATTTGCGATTTTTCTTATCTCTTGTTATTCTCATACCAAGGATTTGCTTTGCAGCACCCAAATCCTTCATCGCAAATGACTTAGCTAGTTTTCTTTTGAGCACATTTATATCATGCATGTTAGACCCTGCAACAAGCATGTCATCCACATACAATAACAAGATAATATATCTTCCATTATCTAGCCTCTTGAAATAAACATAGTGGTCAAAATGACATCTATCATAACCTTGTTATGTTATAAACTTATCAAAATTTAAATACCACTCCCTTGGAGCTTTCTTCAGGCCATACAAGCTCTTCTTCAACCTACAAACCAAATTCTCCTTCCCTTTGACCTCATACCCCTGTGGCTACTACATAAAAATCACTTCCTCCAAATCCCCATGGAGAAATTATGTTTTTACATCTAACTATTCAAGATGCAAATCTTCTACTAGCACTAGACTTAAAATAGTTTTAATTGAAGTCATTTTAACAATAGGAGAAAATATTTCATCAAAGTTTATACCTTTCTTTTGTGCAAACCCCTTTACAACAAGTCTAGCCTTGTACCGCTTCTTGCCTCCATATTCTTCCTTCAACCTGTAAACCCATTTATTTTGCAATGCACTTTTTTCTGCAGGAAATTTAACCAAATCCCAAGTCTGGTTTCTTACCAATGAGTCCATCTCTTCATCCATTCATTACTCCCACTTCTTTCTAGTTTCTACCTGCATTCCTTCTTCAAAACATTATGGTTCACCAGAATCAGTCATCAATAAATAATACAATGAAGGAGAGAATTTTTTAGGGGCTCTACTTAACCTGGTATATTTTCTTACAGTTACAGGAGTTTCAGGTACCTGCTGCTGCTCTTGATTTTCTAGTGCCTTTAGAACTTTATTTTCTTTGATTTCATCAAGCACTGTGTAATCTCTGTTTTCCTTTTCCACTTTCTTTCCCTGCAACTGATCTTTGTACGTGACCTATTCATTGAGTAGTATATCTCTACTCCTAATGATTTTTGCAATTTTTAAGATCCCGTAAGCGATAACCAAAATCATCAACCTTGTATCCAATAAAGGTACTTTTCTTGAATTTAGCCTCAAGCTTTGTTCTATCATCTTTATCAATATGGTCAAATGATTCACAACCAAAAGTTCTCAAAAATGAGTATTTTACATGTTTACCTGTCCATGCTACCTCTAGAATGCCACCATCCAAAGTGCTTGAAGGCCCTCTATTTACTAAATAAACAACAGTGTTTACAACATCATCCCAAAACTGTAAGAGAAATCCTGCATGCAATATCATACACCTTGCACGTTCCATGATCATTCTGTTCATCATTTCTGACACACCATTTTCTTGTGTTGTTCCAGGGACTATCTTCTCTCTGCGAATCCCATTGTGTGAACAGTAACTGTCAAACTCCTTGCTGCAGTTTTCACCTCCATTATTAGATCTGAGACATTTCAACCTTTTTCCCGTCTCATTCTTAGCCAAATCATTCCACTTCTTAAATGTATCAAACAGATCAAATTTTTTTCTAATGCAATAAACCCAAGTTTTTCTAGTTGCATCATCAATAAAAGTAAGATAATAGTGAGAGCCACCAAGAGATTGTACCTGAGACAATCCCCATACCTCTGTATGGACAAGCTCTAACTTTTCAATCTTGTCTTCTTTCCCAACCTTGAGGAATGTAACTCTCTTATGTTTTCCATAAAGACAGTTCGCACAGAATTCTAAACTTACCTGCTTCAGATATGGAAGCAGTTTCCTTGAGTGGAGAATCTACATCCCCTTCTCACTCATCTAGCCAAGCCTATGATACCACAACGCTGCACCTATTTCTATGGAAGCTACAGAGATAGAATAAGTGGTATTATGAGGACATAAATATAACGTACTTATCCTATCTCCTTTTTCTATTACCATTGATCCTTTAGTGATCTTCCACCAAGTTTCTCCAAATGTAGACAAACAGCCACTATCTCCCAACTTCCCTGTTGAGATCATATTTATTTTTATAGAAGGAATGTGCCTTACATCTTTTAGCAGCCATTCACTTCCATTATTTAACTCAATCCCTACCTTACCCTTTCCAACAATTTTACATGGTTCATTATCCCCTAATAAAACATGTCCAAAATCACCTTGAACATAATCATGAGACAATTTCCTATGAGGTGTAGCAAGACATGAAGCCTCTGAATCTACTACCCAGTAATCGCTAGTATTATCTAATGCAAGAATCAAATCATCTTGTAACACATCACCTGCTACATTCGCTTCCTAAGTAGTCTCTTGCTACCTATATCCTTTCTTCTTTGGAGCTCTGCAGTATTTCTTCAAATGTCCTTTCTTACCACAGTTCCAACACTCTATTTCTCTGAATCTGGACTTGGATCTTCCCTTTCCAGACTTTCCATGGTTTCCTGGGCTCTTTCCTCTCTCCTTTTGTCTCCCTCTTCTCTCCATGGTCAATTCATCACCTGATGTCTCACCTGTTCTTTTTCTTCACATTTCCTCGCTAAGAATAACACCAACAACATCATCAAACTTAAGAGTGTTTTAACTAGGGACAGAGTTACTTACAGCCATGACCAAGCTATTCCATCTTTTTAGCAATGAACACAAGATTATAAGAGCCCTAACCTCATCATCAAAGTTCACTTTTATAGAACTTAACTCACTGGTAAGTGTATTAAACTCATTTAAATGATCGGCAATAGATCCACCTTTCGACATATTCATATTAAATAAACACTTCATTAAAAATACCTTGTTGGAAGCCGAGGGTTTTTCGTAGAGCTTACCCAATGCACTCATCACACCCTCTATTTTTTTTTCTTTAGAAATATTGAAAGCCACCGACGAAGCCAAGCACAGCCGTATTGTTTCCAATTCCTTTCTGTCAAGAACCTTCCATTCTTCATCCTTCATATCCGTCGGAGTTTTTATTTTTTGCCCAACGACAGGTACAAATCCTTCTGGTACAAATAGTCCTCCATTTGCATCTTCCATAACTTATAGTTTTGGCCCTTAAATTTCTCGACCCTAAACTTTCCTTCTTCCACCATCACTCCCACTCGAACCAGGAACGCTTCTTTCCTACGAGTTTACTAGCCAAATAGACCTTTTGGCTCTGATACCAATTGTTAGAAAACATGACCGCAGAGCAATAATAGATATACAGTTAAATCATTAAACAAGATGCAAATCACATTACAAAGAGACACAAATATAACGTGGTTCACCCAAATGATGGGCTACGTCCATACAGAAATTTCCAATCCTTTTATTACATTCCAGAAAGATGAAGGGATACAACCTGCAGCAACACCGCTACACTTCCTCTTCACACTCTCACACAATCACAAAGATTGTTTACAATACAATACAATACAATACCATCACCAGTCGTATTATAATGCTTTTCTTTTATAGGGGAAATACCATGGGAAAATACTACGGTTAACCCAATACCATGGGTCCGCAAAACTGTTGGCCAACAAACATCCCAAAAAAAATTCTCGGGGGCTTCGTCCCTGAACCCCCATTTCTTGGGGGCACTGCCCCTAAACCCCAAAGCAGGGGTTGTGAGTGTATAGTACACCTAGGGTACAAACACGACTGAATAATATCTCTGATTTGGAATATCGGTCTTTACAACCAAAAATGTTCTCACCAAGCCTCTTCCCATGGTGAAATTTGAATACTTTCACGGAAGACTTGGAGTAGAAGAGAATGTATTCCTCCTTGAGAGGGAGAGATGACTAAGAGACACTCACTATACCCTTTCCCAAGTACCTCTGCTCATCCAGTTTCTCAGCTAGGTATAGGATAAATCCCATCAAAAAATGAGATGGACAGGTAGTATATGGTATGATTCACACCAGTGCCTCTGCTCGTCCAAGTGCTCAACCAGGTATGGGAGAAATCCCATCAGTAGATGAGTCAGGAAAGTAGTAGATGGTTGTGTGATTGCACAAGTACCTCTATTCATTCAAGTTCTCAACCAGATATGGGAGTACCCCATCGGTAGATCAGACGAACAGGTAGTAGATGGTCGTGCACGAGTTCCCATCCAGGATCTATCGCCAGGTATGGAATTATTCCATCGACAATAGAGACAGATAGGTAGCAAAATATTTTCTCTCAGACATCCGCATAGAACAAATTCATAAATACAACATAGAGACAATATAGCTGTATAGATGAAACCCAGATGATCGTGATGTTGATGAAGACCGAAGAATACCTTCCTTATTGAGAGGTGGTGTTGGAGTTTGTGCAACTTCAGAAGCTATTCTTATTGTCCTCCTTCGGGAGTCGAACTTGTTGTAATCATTCATACAAACCCTAGAAAGAACATCGTAAACCTTGGGGTGAAAATACAGCAATAAAAGAAGTAAAATAAAATTATATTGCTCCCCCAAGTGAATTCGGCCCCAGTTAAATTATTAGTGGGAAAAAATTATAAATTAGAGGCTCCCCTCCTCATTATTACACACAGAAGCAACACAATAGCTCAGATAAGTGCACGGTTTTCAAGGAAAGAAATAAGTTCGCATAAATTGCAGGAGAAGATTGTTTTCAGGGTTTCCGTCTTTGGAAAGAATTTCCATTTTTTTCTTTTCTTTCTTCATTATACTCTGATCTCATAATTATTATCTCTAGACAAAGGTTGATGGGTTTTCTCCCATTTGGTTTTCCCAAGCGAAAAATACTGGTGTTATTGTTCTGTGATTTGTCTATCTTCTAGTGATCCTATTGATAAATGCAATTAAGATATACTTATATAATTTTAATAAAATCTAGCACCCATCACTTTATCAATAATTGCAAGATAAAATAAGTGTCCTTCACCTTTTAAATTCAACCCAGAATGGCTAGAAGAAGAATATTATCGAGCTTTGGCCTATGAGAACCGGAATGCATTAGAAAACCCCACCACAGCCACCTACATGCAATAGATGGATAAAAACCTAACTAGGATCAAGAAACTCTCAAAGGAATGGGGTCATAAGTATAAAATCCATTTTCAAAAAGAAATAAGAGAAACATGGAGAAGATTCAAGAGATCCCGTGACAGCTCAAACATTTCGGGCATTTTCACAAACAGAGTTTTGGAGTCCTTAAAGACAGTAGAAAGAAGAATGAGTTCCCTTTTAGCTAAACAATAACAGGACTGGCGTTTAAAATTATGGCCCTATGACTAGCATAAGTAGACAAGAATACAAATTAATTCCATCGTTACGCCTCACACAAAAATAACATAAATACCATAATGGAAATAGAGGATACGAAAGGAGGCTTAGCTCAAAAATTTCAGGACAAAGCAAAGGCAATAGTAAATCACTTCCAATATAGATTTACATCTCCTATGGGATGCCCAATATCAGAAATATTAGAGGTTCCCACGTGTAATACTCCAAAAATTCGTAAAAATTTAAAATCTTTCATGTAACATAAAATGTTTGTAGTCATCACTGCCTAGGAACAATTAACTGCTAATGGTTACTTTAAACAGTATTAAACTAAAACTGAATATTTTGTTAACCTCTAGTTCTGCATACTTATTATTTTGTTTTCGTAATTCAATGTTAAGTATTTGATTTAGCAGGTTATGATTTGGAATAACTTGAAATGAAACATTTGTTTAATTACTAGTACTAAATTTGTTTTACTATCTTATGAAAGTAGGAAAGAACTTCAATTGAGATCGAGGCTTACTTAGCTTACAGCTAATGCAGTGAAGTGATTCTTCTTTTACAGGTCCCTTACAGGTAAGAAGTTTGTTACCAATTTCCAGATCGAGATTATTATCTCAACTAGCATTAAATAGAATGCTAGTAAATTTATTTATTTTACAGCTTTGAGCAGTAAAAGAGGTATCGTTGATCTGTATATTTATGTTCTACAAAGTTTCTGGTAAACATAAGTATTGATAAACTGATCATAGTCTAGTTACTTTTCCATTTCGCTATAATTATACATGTTCATTTAATTTTCAACAATAGTCAAATTGAGTAAACTTAGAGAACTTAATTCTGGATATAGTCATAAGTGAATTGGTTGTCACTCACATTTGAAAATAAAATCTAGTGCATAGACAGTTTACTAATCTAGCCTGGTATTTACCAAGAGAAGCAATAATTTATATATTTTTTAAACTATAGTGATAATGTTTTTAGTATAAGGTTGAAAGGGTTATTTTCTATAAACAAAATTATCCCTTTTAACCTTAGTAAAGTCTCCATTTCATAAGGGAAAGGGATAACAAACACTAGTATCTTAAATGATACAAATTCAATACCTAGGCTATTGTTCTAGCTATGCCTCTTCTATAGTTGCAAGTATATATATATAAATGATTTTTTCCTCATTATTGTATCCTCCTAATTCTATTAAAAGGTATTGTTTATTATGCAATTATCATTGAATAGTTTTCTTGCATAAGTTTTTCTTAAATCACTTCAAGGTTAAAGATCATACTACAAAACCCTAGTTTAACTACTACCTTCCTATGTTAATCATTAGGGATCAAACAAGCATAAAAATCATGATGGAAGATAATGAAATTTATGACAAGGTTATAACATGGTTGTAATTGTCGTACCCTATTGTATGCAGGTTGCTCCAAGGGTTTTCTGAACTATATCACAAAACCCACCTTTTGCAAATATAATCTTTGAGCCACATGGTCGATGTTCATTTGATAGGGTTTTGACCTTTGGAGTTTTTACCATATGTAATCTTCTAAACCCTAAAAATTCTCATTTACCTATCTTCATTTTGCATGGTGTGGTGTGAGGAGTAGCAAGCTCATGGCCACACGGCCCGACTGTCACTCCATTGTGTAAGCTACCCTGCCATTACTCATTCTTCTTCTGTGTTTAGAGGTTCTTATGGCCACTGTCTTTCATTCAGTGTAGATTTGTTTTGCACCATAAATCTAAGTTTGTAGGTGATGAATTCTATCATGGTTACTGCATGGACTTGAACTAGGGTCCAATTGTGGCATATCCTTGTAACTTTGAACCTTCTCATCTTGGTCTTCAGAAACTTCCTTCGATTAGCTCGAGTTGCATTTGCCACATGGCTAGGGTTTGATTATACTGTCTTCCTCATAGAAAAGGCAACAAAATACATCCAGGTATGAAATCTTTCAGTTCTTGTCCATTCATGCACTGTGTAAGTTTAATATTTTCGCTACTGACAGGGTTTAAAAATTTGTGGTTTTTCACTTTTGTAGGCTTCAATGGATACTCCAAGCTAGAAATACAATCCATGAAAACTCCATGCTGGGAAAATTCCAGGCTTCGTGACCCTCCAGGTAATCCTCAGTCTGGCCTGTGGTTATCTCCTGCAATGGTTGTATAGTGTATTTGTTGTCACTACCCACATGGTTGTAGGGTTACTGTTGGGCGATGACTATATGTTGCTCTGTTTGTTTTGGATTATGGAACGACTGTGGATACACTGTTTTTTTTTAAGTTTTGAAAGGCCATGTGGCCGATACTTTGATATGTTGTTTAAGAGATCTTCGAAGCCCTCGTGGCTACTTTGTGTTGGAAATCTTGGGGATTTTACAGTCGCGACTCGATAACTTACTTATGGGACCTTTTTGGCTATAGTTGATTTACATAAATGTTATTTTGTTCCCGGATTTTAAGCCATGGCTCTGTTTGTAAAAGGCCATAGGGTCATAACTGATATAGTTTCATTTTAGGGTTTAAGTGCTACTTAAAGTTTGGATAAGCTCAAAGCTTACTGTTTTGTAATTTCTATTTTGGTAATAATTATAAATTGTGGTTTTAAGTAAGAGACGGCAACTGTGATATTCTTAACTGTTCTAGTTTTCTTCGATTCTGTTTAAAATCTCCTAAACAAATTTTTTGTTACTGTAAATTTATATTTATTCTAAATATGTTTAAAAATGAAAAGAATCGTTTCAGACAGTTAGTATTTAAAATATAGTTTGATTTTTACTGTCAGTAATAAATTTCTTCAGTAAGTAGATGGAAAAAAAGGATGGACTATGCAACCTCTATGATGTCAGTAAGTAGATGAAAATGATCTATGATGTCAGAATAGAGGAGAAGACAAGGGAGAATGATGAATTTCTTTTGTGAAAAAATAGATAGCCAGATACTATGTAAAAAAACTGAAGGCTAAACATGGCGTTTTTTATTTTTTTGTAAGCTTCTTGAGGGCAGTTCAAGTTTATTCGAACATAATAAAGACATTTTTTCCATTGGAATATATATATATATATATATATATAACATTTTCTCAAGAAAGGCGATAGATAGTATATCTCCCATTAATAACATTTCGTATTAATAATAGTAATCTATATATATATATATATACTCTCTATCGCCTTTCTTGAGAGTATATATATGTATATATATAATATACTCTCTATCGCCTTTCTTGAGAAAATGTTTTTATGTATGGGCATGCTTTGCCACTTGAAAGATAGTGGTTACATCAATTATTAACACCTTGGCTATTTTAGGAATGGGACACTTGTCTAAATGGTGTTCCCCATTCTCCTTTTTAGTTATGCATGTAGTATGTTTTTATACTATTTATTAATTATTATTATCCTAGCTTATCTTACTAATTTATTTATTGAAGGGAGAAACTGGGTCACTTGTCTCTAATGGTTCATATTCTCTTTTGTTTTATTTATTTAACTTATCGAGAGGTAACTCCTTGTCTATTTTTTGAGAGAATGAGTCACTTGTCTCTAATGGTTCATATTCTCTTTTATTTTATTTATTTCATTTATGGAGATTGATGAGACTCAGAAATGTCATATTTTCATCCACTTTATCTTCCATTATTCCTTACATTTCATCGTCCCATTAACCTTTAATATCATATCATTTCCATACATATATGTGGGTTTCACCTTATTATTTCCACTTTATTCATTTTAGTATTATAAGTGAATTTATGATTAAAATATTAGAAATTAACATATTTTTCAATGATATCTCAAGTATGGTTGAGCTTTGTAATGTGTATGAATATGTGGAGGATTGGCGTATCTTATCTTGGATTTATGAGAGATATGTGGAGAATTTGTGAGAGACATGTGGAGGATTTGAAGGGATCATATCTTGTAATAATAGGAAATTAGTTGAGAGTGGTTGAGAGAATAATGGATCTCTCATTATGAGATGGTTATCTCCTTCATGTATAAAAGAGAGTGCTCTCTCTTCATTCCATTAATCATATATAAAATCTTGATTAATCTTAGATAATCTTAGGTAGATAGTAGATTGTAGAAGTTAGTCTTGACTTTATAATATGGAGAAGGGAATTCTTAGTTTTTGTTCATAATCTTAGTTTGATGCCTTCATGATTTATGATTGATTCTTGTGATGTAAATTAAGATTGCTTTATTGTTAATGTGAGCTCACATGTGTTGTATTATTGCTCTTCATATGTTGTCTTTCTTTTCTGCAATTTACTTTCAGCTGTGTGTTTCAGCTTCCAACATTAGATTAGCAATTTCTTGTTTCAGCTTAAGGGGGGTTAGATTAGATAAGTCTTAGTTTCATGGGGGGATATATTAGCTTAATTTCACTTCAGTACTGCATATACTTTGCATGTGCTTCGTAAGCCTACGAACCTCGGATTAACAAATTAAATGGTTGGGAAACTACTACAACAGAATTAAAATGACATTAATTTCACCCAACAATTTGGCGTCGTTGCCGGGGAAGCACGATGGATTGAAGTTTAGTTTGATTAATTTTATCCAAGCGTACACTAGAGTGTGAATTTCAATTTCTCCAATGAGTGAATTTCAATTCTGCAAGTGTGAATTTCAATTTCATCAAGTATTTTTTTTCGCAACTGTGAAGAATAATTGTTTTTTTTGTACAAAGTGTTTTTTTATTTGTTTCAGCAAGAGTGTTTATTTAAATTTCTCATTTATATTTGGGTGCTATAAGAATCCCTTTTTCAAAATGATTTAATAATGATTTTAAGCTTGGAACAACTCACTCAGATCCTTGCAAAAGTAGGGATCTCCTCTTCTCTTGAAAAGGAGATCCTGACAGCAGCTGAGAGGTTAATTACTCCTCCAGCAATGAATAAGGAATCAACATACGAAGAATCCTGCACATCTAATGATGGTAAATCATGCGAGAAAGAGGTCGAGGAGGACAACAATGAGTTGCAACATGAACTGAGGAGTGAAAACTATGCCTACGAAAGATGAAACAACACCAAAACAATAGTTGAAACACAGCAATTGAAACACACCTGAAACAATATCAAACATGTGATATTCTCATTCTTTAACTTTTGGCTTGATTCAGTTTTGGTTTGTGTGCACAAAATTGTATGTTTGACTATTTCAGCCACTCCACCTCTGTGTTGGTTTGGTTCATTGTTGGTTTAAACCTGCAAAACAATAGACAATCAATACAGTAACTAATCCACGCTCAAAAAGTCACTACATGGTGCAATGCATCTTCTCTTTTCTGGTTCTAGTGGATGCCATGTTCTCGCCTTTTGAATTAAAACTACATAAAACAATAATGACATAAATAAATGGAACAATCAGCTCTCTCGGCCATCTTGGCAAGCATCTTGACCAATTGGTGACACGCTCATGTCATTGATAGTTGTGAAAAGATCTCAATCATGGAGAAATACACTCAACAAGAAAATCAATCATTACTTTCCTAGACCTAGGTAGTTAGGTGTGTGAAAATTAAGTCCAGTGATAGATTAATTTTACTCATAGCAATTATCAATTGTACATGCAAAATCACTCACAAAAGAGACTGAATATGGAGCTGAACACTAAACTGTATTAACTCATTGTACAATAGCCAAACTTGTAACATAATAGGTTGTTGTATTAAATAATTACATAAGGGATTCGAATGCATGAGGAGCAATTCGAATCTAGTCAAAAGCAGGCTTACTAAAATTAAGCAAATCCCCCATAGGTGCAAAAAAATATTTCCAAATCAGTCATGGAGCTCACGAATTGGAAAAATCACTTAGGCAAGATAAAGAGTGATGGAATGACAAATCATACATGCTTTTCATAGGAGAAAAGAGTGGAGGATGTGGAGGACAAAAAACTAGTTAACCTCACCTAGTCAAACTTTCCCAATTGCCTTAAAACACTGAAAAAGCAGGCAATAAAGCAAAAAAAGCAGAAGGGCACCTAGGAGACCAGGAATAAAGCAGAATTGATTCCTTGAGGTTTCCCATGTGCTACATGAGTTAAAATAGGAAATT
>LPNX010826146.1:224691-235626 GCA_001517045.1 Pseudotsuga menziesii | reverse complement strand
AGCCTGACTTATGAGTAATATATCAGAAAATTATAGGGCATAGCAACAAGGCTTAGTCACCCTTTACATACTGCATGTCCATACAACCAAGGAAAGAGGCAAAAAACCACATGGGAAAATCCTCCCTTAAACATGGACTATAAAACAAAATTTGGAAATATTGTCTTCACTCATGCTTCATAGCATGATCAGAAATCCCCAGCAGTGATTTGATATTGCTGAAGGTCTTCTCACAAAATTCTTTGGTGAAGATATCAACTACTTGTTCTGAAGATGAACAGAAGAGTAGGTGAATGGTGCCATCATGCACAAGCTCTCTGATGTAGTGCATATGGATCTCAATGTGTTTGGTTTTCTACTTCTGAACTGGATCATTGCAGATTTGAATGGTACTCTGTTTATCATAGTAGATGGTAGTTGAGTACTCTAATTCGAAGCTACACTCTCCAAGTAATCCCTGCAACCATAAACATTGAGTTGTTGCATTAACAACTCCTCTGTACTCTGCTTCTGTAGATGAGAGTGCAATGGCACTCTGTTTCTTGCTTGACCAGTTGATTGGCCCTTCTGCAAGCATGAACACATATCCTGATGTGGACTTTCTATTTGTGCTATCACCTGCCCAATCACTGTCAGTAAATCCAATCAAATCAAGATCAGATTTTGCTTTATAGAAGATCCCATGTGTCCTTGTTCCCTGAACAAAGTTAAGGATCCTTTTGGATGCTTTCCAATGGATCTCATGAGGCTGATCCATGTATCTAGAAGCCACACTTACTACATAAGAAATATCAGGTCTAGTATGTGTAAGATACAACAAACATCCAATCAGTTGCCTATACAGTGTATTGTTTACCATAGGTGAAGAATCAGCTTCACTCCTGAAAGGAAAGGAGTCTTGCTTGGTTTGCAGTCCTTCATTTTGAATTTGTTCAGCAAATCCAAGTCATACTTGGACTGGTGCACCTTGATTCCAGCTTTGGTTTGAGCAATCTCAAGCCCCAAATCTGTCATGGAGAAGGCTTGGTTCATTGCACCCTTCAAGGAAGCAATCTCATCCTTTGAGCTTCCTGTAATGAGGAGGTCATCAACATATAACACAATGATCATTAATGAACCATTAATTAACTTCAAATATACATTTGGATCTGATTTGCACCGAACAAAATTCAGTGATAGCAAGAAGCTATCAATCTTGGCATACCAAGCCCTGGGGGCTTGCTTTAGCCCATACAATGACTTTCTCAACCTGCACACAAGAGATGGGTTAGTAGCAAATCCTTGAGGCTGCTGCATGTATATCTCTTCAGTGAGATATCCATTCAGGAAGGCACACTTTACATCCATGTGATGTACCTCCCATTTCTTTGAAGCTGCAATGGTTAAGGCTAGCCTGATGGAGTCCATCTTTGCCACTGGTGCAAAGGTCTCATTGTAATCTATGCCATGAACCTATGAGTAGCCCTTGTCTACCAATCTAGCCTTGTACTTCAGAGGTGAACCATCAGCAGAAAATTTGGTCTTGTAGACCCACTTACACTGAACTAGCTTCCTCCCTGGGGGAAGATCCACTAGCTCCCAAGTGTTTCTCTTCTGGAGTGAGCTGAAATATTCCTTCATGGATGCTTGCCATCTTGGATCTCCTGCTGCATCTTCATATGTCTGAGGATCTGATTCCACCATCAGATAGCATTTCTCAGCAAACATAGGATCGTTCATGCACAGACCAACCTCAAATTGAGATCTAGTCCTCCGGGGTCATTGGGATTCCCTGCTAGCTCTCCTGCTGCATGAAGAGTCTTGGCTGCCCATTTTGGCCTTATAGGGATGTTAGTATCTGCAATAAACTCATCACTATCAGACATATCAGAAACAGCATGTTCAACAATCTCTTCACTTACTTTCAAAGGCTCTGGTGGTGAAGAGGCTTCTCCAACTTCCACTGCTGCTAGGGGTTCTTCTTGAAACTGAACACACCTTTCAATGAAGGCTTTGTTTGTGCTCAAATTTATCAGTTTGTACCCTTTTTAATATTCAGAGTACCCAACAAATAGGCACTCTTGGATTTTGGGCTGCAAATCCTTTCTCTTTTCTGTTGGAATTCTAGCCCAAGCCCTTGAGCCAAAAATCTTGAAATGGGTCACATATGGCTTGTGCCCACTCCATGCTTCGAAAGGAGTCATACCATCAATTTTTTTATGAGGCACCCTATTCTGGATATAGGCTGCACAATTTATAGCTTCGGCCCAGTACTTTGGTGGCAAAGTTTTGGCCTCCATCATGCATGTTGCCATCTCCTTCAGTGATATGTTCTTCCTCTCAGCAACACCATTCTGCTGTGGTGTGTAAGGGATAGAATGCTGCATCTGAATACCTGCATCTACATAATAATTAATAAACTCAGACTTGACATACTCACCACCATTGTTAGATTTGAGGACCTTGAGTTTCCTCCCAGAGTGGTTTTCAACCAAAGCCTTAAAGACTTTGAATAGGCCAAAAACTTCAGACTTGTGTCTCAGGAAGTAAACCCAGCAATACCTGGAAAAGTCATCTATGAAATTCAATGCATATTTGGCCTGACTCATGGACATATGAGGGAATGGGCCAGCAACATCACTGTGGATCAGCTCGAGGGGTGCAGAGGTTCTCTCATGACTAGCTCTCTCAAATTTGTGCTATGGGTGTTTTCCTAGGATACAACCTTGGCAGACTCCTTTGGAAAATTTTATCTTGGGCAACCCTATGACCATCTCTTTTTCACTAAGATCAGAAAGATACTTGTAATTTAGGTGGCCAAATATTTCATTCCAAAGCTTGCTTGCCTCATTAGCATGAATCAGAAGAGCAGAGGGGTTTGAGTAGGGTAGGAAGTGCGAGAACATGTATACCTTCTGAGCATGATTTGCAACTCCTTTTGCAATGACTTTACCACTTGAGATCTCTGTGATCTCAACTTCATCAAGGGAGAATATGACCTTCTTTGGAGACCCAGTGTGAGTCATCTGGTACACTGATAAGAGGTTGGAGGCAAGACCAGGCACATACAACACATTGTTTAACTGACCATGATCAAGATCAATCCTCCCTTTGCCCAAAATTTCAGTGAGAGAGTCATCTCCCAGTATTATAGGTGGTCCCTTCGACATGTCAAGTGAGAAGAATGCCTCCTTGGTTGAAACCATGTGTCTTGAAGCTCCAGAATCGATGATGAAACTAGGTGAGCTTGATGTGCCAGCAACCAATGCATGAACTCTCTCTCTGTCTTCTGAACTTGATCCTCCTTCTCTCTTCTTTGAGCTATCTGGAAGGGAGATGCCATTCTTCTCTAGGAGTTGGGTCAGCATGTCTATTTGCTTTTTCATACAAGATCTTTTAGTGTGATTTCCCTTATTGCAGTATGCGCACTTGCTCATTTCTCCTTTATTCTTCTTCTTCTGTTATTCTTCTTGGAACCTTGTGTCTCCTCCGGAGACTTGTTCTTGTCTCTCTTTTGCTCAGGTGGATTTTTAGCTTTATTTTTTCTTTTTGAATCCACCCTCGAATCTCCAGCAACCAGAGCTTGGTCTTTGGATGGTTTGATGGTGCCCATCATCACCAGCTTGTCTTGTTCTTGTGTGAGAGATTCCATGAAATCTGCAAGGCTAGGCATCTTCCAGGTTCGAGCTGTCAACTTTGTGGCATAGAAGGTCAAAACAAACACTGAATAGTCAGGGCCAAGCTTCAAGAGAATGTCCAAGACCAGCTGATCATCCTTCTTTTCGATCCCACACTGTTTTAGCTGCAAAACAAATGCTTTGAACTTGGAGAAATAGAGTTGCAGAGATTCAAAGCTACTGGGACTCAGGGAAATCAGCTCATTTTTTATTTGATGTCCCCTCATCTCATCTGTCTTTCCAAAAATATCAGTAAGCTTCTCCCATACTTCATTCAGTGATGTCAATCCATCAAGATGGAAAAGGAGGTCTCTGGAAATACTCAGACACAAGAGACCATAGGCCTCATCCCTCCTATTGTGCCATTTTATCTTCTCTGCAGCTGCATTGGGATCTGCTTCTGTTGCCATAGTCACCTTGTAGAGACCTTTCACTCTCAATAGTATCTCCATCTCTAATTTCCATTCAAAGAAATTGAAGGGAGTCAAGATGATCTTCTGAGATTGATCCATAGCTCAGAAATTGTCCCAGCTGTCAGTAGAAGGCTCCCAGTCACTGATGTCGAACCTGCAAAACAATTTTGAAGGAGAGAAATTGATCTACAATGGCTCTGATACCATGTGAAAATTAATTCCAGTGATAGATTAATTTTACTCACAACAATTATCAATTGTACATGCAAAATCACTCACAAAAGAGACTGAATATGGAGCTGAACACTAAACTATATTAACTCAGTGTACAATAGCCAACCATGTAACATAATAGGTTTCTATATTAAATAATTACATAAGGGATTCGAATTCATGAGGATCAATTCGAATCTATTCAAAAGCAGGCTTACTAAAATTAAGCAAATCCCCCATAGGTGCAAAAAACTGTTTCCAAATCAGTCATGGAGCTCACGAATTGGAAAAATCACTTAGGCAAGCTAAAGAGTGATGGAATGACAAATCATACATGCTTTTCATAGGATAAAAGAGTGGAGGATGTGGAGGACAAAAAACTAGTTAACCTCACCTAGTCAAACTTTCTCGATTGCCTTAAAACACTGAAAAAGTAGGCAATAAAGCAGAAAAAGCAGAAGGGCGCCTAGGAGACCAGGAATAAAGCAGAATTGATTCCTTTAGGTTTCTCATGTGTTACATGAGTCAAAATAGGAAAGTTTGACCACTATGGATAGGCAAATGACAACTTGCACAAGGTGGGACACATGAACTAGGCAAATAAGACAAAAATAATTAAATTAATGTCTAAGGTAGCTAACTATGGGTTGATTATTCAAACAAGGTGAGTTTGTTGCAACTTCATTCAAAATGACCCCTTAAGAACTTCATATTCTGTGGCAGGTTTCGGGTGATCCTCTAGGATTTCTCCATTATCTTTACATTCTCCCCATTTCAACTCTACCACCGTATGATCAATTTCCCACGTAATCACCTCCTAAGAGTTGCACGTTCAACTAAATAAAAAGATTAGGCTCCAAATGGTTGGTTCATTCATTCCAAAATTATTATATAGATTGGTATGCCTTATCTTTCAGAAAAAATATGGAGCTCGTCTATCCAGTGAATTCTCTATGGATAAATAATGAAAAAAAATAATGAGGAATAAAATTTAGAGTTCATACACATTTTGTTTTATTCGGGGCACCCATTTCAATCTTGATTCCACATGTGGAGAATGAATACATATCTAATAAGTCCAACCTTTGAATAATAGAAATCTATTTTTCCATCTTAATTATTGAAATAATTCTGATTTCTTTTATTCGAAGGTAAGGTTTCACTTGCCCAGCAAGCCTGTCATCAAATATAAATTCTAATTGCTGTTGAGATATGTTCCCATACTTATTTTTGGATATGCATCAAAATTTATTTATCAAGGTAACGGATGCTCAAGTTTCACTTAATTCAATAGACAAAGCAGTTGGATCATAGATTCATGAGCTATTTATACGTAACCAACAAGCTAAAAATGGACAGTTAAGTAAGTGTGAATCATATCTAGTATCCTTATCACACTCGGCAGTGAATTATAACTTAGGGTGTGAAACAACAGTTTCCAATGTTTTGATTTTAACAATATTCTCCATGTCTCGGACCACACCCAACTCACAAATGCAATGAGAAATTCTCAATCCAAAATTTTCTGTCAATTGATGTCTACTTACAGACTGTCAACTTCGTCTGCAATTTGTGAGCAAACTATGACGAATTTTAAAAATCCGAACATGGGTTTTGTGCATAAGGGTCTCATTTAGTTGACTCACAAGCGGTTTGTGAAAATTAGACTTGGTTTGAGAGCAGTTTTTATTTTTTAGAACATGAAGAGTCAGATTTCGGGATGGTCGGTTTTCAACGGGGCACATACACAGTCAAACTCATGAGCACTAGGTTGGCATGGGGATGAAGCTGTGAAAGATTAAAATGAATCCACCTGTGGCTCAACGTTTCCATTGATTCCCTCCTGGCAGTAGTTGTTGAATATCCTTTCAAAAAGGGATTCTCGAATGAACAATCTAGATTTGGTTCAAAACATGATAAAGCTACAATTACTTATCTTACTTGCACACAAAAGCTGAAAGCAGCTGGGTTTTGCACTTGCTCACAAATTTTCTATAGGCTTTTCTTCCTCTGTGGGTTTTTATTTTTGGCCACATGGTTGTGTTTTTCTTCTTTCTATTCATAAACCATAAAAACTACTATAGAGATTCTCCTTAAAAACCGTCATTGATACTCAGAAAAACCTGAACTCCTTGAATCCTTTTCTAAACGAGTTTCAGAGTGTGCTTGATATTACAAGACAGCATGAGTTTCATACGGGCCAATAACATTTCCTATTTTTCATGGGTGGTTTTTGCTTGATGAATTTTGTTTTCAATTGGCTTTTATTTAATGAAGTTTTGTTTGCAACTATAAAAAACAAATAAACAAAGTTGCAAGTGGACTTTTTAAATCATTCCTTAAAACAATCAATTCAAAATTGGTTTTAATTCTCATTTGTTTTCTTAAGTTACTTTAGCAATCATTATCTTTCTATGTTTCTGAAGTGACTGGGAAATATTGGGTGTCGAGACGGTTGATCGGTCTTAACACAACGAAAAGGAGGAAGATGAGGAATGACTGCATACACGACAATGAAAAATAATAACTCAGAACTATGGGCAGGAGCAGCAAATACATACTTATGGGGAAGGTATGCATTTATTAACAATGGTTTATGCAGACAAGTGTTGCAGCTGGTTGTTGCAGCTGGCTATCTCAGCTAGTTGTTGAAGCTAGTTGTCACAGTTGGGTGTTGCAATCGGGTGTTGCAGTCGGGTGTTGCAGCTGGTTGTTACAGCTGGTTGTCACAGCTGGTTGTCGTAGCTAGCTTGTCTGAGCTAGGTGGTGTTGCAGCTAGCCGTCGCAGCTGTCTGTTACAGCTATTAAAAAATTAATTAATTTTAAAATGTTTTGTTAAAGATCCTAGACATTAATGTTGAATGCCCAGAAATGCAGATTGGGTAAATTTAATTTTGATTGTTTTTTCCATTTTTATTTGTGTGTTGTAAAAATAAAACAAAAACAATAGAAAAATTATATATTCTAAAAATTATTTCTTTTTGTTTTATAAAAAGAAATCAATAAAAAAATTCACAAAAGAAAATATAAAATATAAAAAGTTAAAGAAATAAAAACAATCGAAAAATTGCAAATGGACCTCAACACTTCCTGAAAAACATCTTTGGAATAATGATTTTTGTTTCTTTCATACTAAAATTGTTTTCTTCGAGTCACTTCAAGCATTAATCAATGGTGAACCAGGAGCGCAATGAAAGCAGGTATAACATTTTCTTGTGGCTTATGTACTTATTTCCCCATGATATGTTTTCTTTTACGAACTTCTCACAAGTTTCATGCTAGGTTGCATGAGGACATGCAACCAGATCAGTTGGGGAGGGGGAACTATATTCAATACATATTCACTACTAAGTTTCATGCAGAAATTTGTACTAAGTTTTGTTTCAAGTTCAAAGACGATCACATTTTGTTGTTAAAGTTATTTTTCAAGAATCATAAAACTTTTGAGAATCATGCTTTGATAGACAGCCTGAAGGAGTTTTTAATCATGAAATTTGCTGATAAACATCATAACGTTGGTTGTTACATAGAAGCCATTCATAAACTCATTTGCGTCATGATTGTTTATCCATATTTCTCCTTCAAAGCACCTTCACCATCCATGTCTTGAAGTCCACTTTCCATCGCTTTATCTGTCATGACTTCACACATGCCTATCTTTCTGATTCGTATACATCCCTTTATCTTTTTCAGTTCTTTTTCCATTCCATTTTTCCTTCTTAATAAAACCAGCTCCCTTTCCATGACTATATAGCCTTGCCATATCCATTGCTTGACTGTGAGACCTTTTCACTTATAGTCCTACCAATATTTTTGTACCAACTCACGTTGACTGATGTGGGATTCCTTAAGGCCCACCTTTTGACAAGTCTTACCCCATCGACCTCAGCACCTTATCTGGGATATAGAATAGAGTTCATTTTAAGTACCTAGAGGCTTTCATGCCTTAATGGAAAGTTCTCTCACTGACAATCATGGGAATTCATCAATGTCCCTTGATCGTCAGAGCTTGCAAGTGGCTCAACATCAGCACATCTATTCGCACTTCACAAGATGTACTTGGGTACCTTGGCACTCATTGACATCACTAGTGAGTTGCCTCGCATTGGTTAACGACATTCATCAATGGCCGGTAATCCAATGATTTCTTTTCATGCTCGGCATCGACAGATTTATTCACATGACTAGAATTGTACCATCGGGTTTTGTAGCGGGTGAAGACTATACATTCTTTCTCATGACTCCATTAGCAGTTGCAAAAACATGACTTCATATCTATGAATGTACCACAGTTCCACTTTCTGCCTTCCACGTTTTCCATTATTTATTAGCAGCAGTTCAAATTCCTCCACTTCACATTACAGCAGTTACAGTAGCATCAGCATTTACAGTTACATTTTTATCCTGCAGTAGTAACATATTCTCCATGATTCAGTAGCAGCAGTTTTAATTCCTTCACTTCCCATGATCCAGCGATTACAGCCGCAACAACAGTGACACATTCCATGATCCAGCGGCATCAACTACATTCCAATTGCATCGTTCATCTAGTTTTTTTCCCATGCTAGGTTGCATGAGGACATGCAACCACATCAGTTGGGGAGGGGGAACTATATTCAATACATACTCACTACTATCATTCCATTTTTATCCAGCGACATCAGCTACATTCCTATTGCATTGTTCATCTACTACATTGGGTAAGTGGGGGTATGTTGTTTTCTAAACTTTAATCATGCAATTCCTCACATGCTAGCAAAGAATAATTTGGAAAATTCCCTCACCATGCTCCATTTCTTTCACATCCCATGCTATGATGCAACCACATCAGTTGGGAGGGGGAACTATATTCAATACATACTCACTACTATCATTTCATTTTTTTCACCACCATCACCCATTTTTCATCTCATTTACCATCCACCAGCATTTCTTTTCCGACAAATCCTCTATTGCACTTTGCTTCATACACATTGATATACATATTGGCATGATTCATAAAGATAAAGAAAAGGATTTCTTATGTACAATGATTCTTTCTATGCACATTAATAGCTTATCATTTTCAGTGAGTGTATGGTTAAATTATTATGCAGCTAGAAAACAGATGATGAAATGAATGTTGTTAACACAAGAAACAACATTCTTTGTATTCATGGTTGTCACACAAGAACCAACCATAAGGAAAATGTCAACTGTTACTCATGCATTTCACATAATGAAATGAATGTTGTTAACACAAGAACCAACATTATTTATATTCATGGTTTTCAAACAAGAACCAACCATAAGGAAATGCCAGTTGTTACTCATGTATTTCACACCCTCAAAACATTCATTGTTAAAAAGACATCATCAATCAAAGCCAAGTTCAGATTCCAAAATTTCTTGAGAAGATCCATACATGGTTGCATGAGGACATGCAACAAGTTCAATTGGTGAGTATGTTGAGACTCAGAAATGTCATATTTTCATCCACTTTATCTTCTGCTATTCTTTACATTTCATTGTCCCATTAACCTTTTATCATACCATTTCCATACATATATGTGGGTTTCACCTTATTATTTCCACTTTATTCATTTTAGTATTATAAGTGAATTTATGATTAAAATATTAGAAATTAACATGTTTTTCAATAATATCTCAAATATGGATGAGCTTTGTAATGTGTAGGAATATGTGAAGGATTAATTCAAGAAAAGACTTCTCGGATATCCCCTCCACCATTTCCACCATTTCAAGGAGATAGTTAATCAAGGAATATTCCAAGGAGAAGATCATGGAGATTTAGTTGGCATATCTTATCTTGGATTTATGAGAGACATGTGGAGAATTTGTGAGAGACGTGTGGAGGATTTGAAGGGGTCGTATCTTGTAATAATAGGAAATTAGTTGAGAGTGGTTGAGAGAATAATGGATCTCTCATTATGCGATGGTTATATCCTTCATGTATAAAAGAGAGTGCTCTCTCTTCATTTCATTAATCATATATTAAATCTTGATTAATCTTAGATAATCTTAGGTAGATAGTAGATTGTAGAAGTTAGTCTTGACTTTATAATATGGAGAAGGGAATTCTTAGTTTTTGTTCATAATCTTAGTTTGATGCTTTCATGATTTATGATTGATTCTTGTGATGTAAATTAAGATTGCTTTATTGTTAATGTGAGCTCACATGTGTTGTATTGTTGCTCTTCATATGTTGTCTTTCTTTTCTTCAATTTAATTTCAGCTGTGTGTTTCAGCTTCCAACATTAGATTAGCAATTGCTTATTTCAGCTTAAGGGGGTTATATTAGATTAGTCTTAGTTTCACGGGGGGATTTCGCTTCAGTCCTACATATAATTTGCATGTGCTTCATAATCCTATGAACCTCAGACTGAAAAATTAAATGGTTTGGCAACTACTACAATGGAATTAAAACGACATTAATTTCACCCAACAGAGATGCAACTCCTAGTCTATTTTTTGAGGAAATGGGCCACTTGTCTTTAATGACTAGTTTTATTTATTTTCTTTATTTTATTTTATATGCCTAAGTACGTAGTATAGTATTCTAAGATAATATATATGTGTGGGTGTGTGGGTGTGGGTGTGGGTGTGGGTGTGGGTGTGGGTGTGGGCGTGTGTGACATCGACATAAATATGTA